>JAFVLL020033381.1:0-38437 GCA_021397915.2 Tor tambroides | reverse complement strand
GTGTGTGTGTGTGTGTGTGTGTGTGTGTGTGTGTGTGTGTGTGTGTGTGTGTGTGTGTGTGTGTGTGTGTGTGTGTGTATGTGTATATGAAACATGCTGAGCTTTTCTTTACAGTTTACAGTAGATGCGATGCAGCACACAAGGTTGAGCTGTTGCAGACTGTCTAAAAACCACAAAGCTTTCAGCCATGCTGTGAATCACTGCAGAGAGAAGTCTCTCTCTGTGTGTGTGTGTGTGTGTGTGTGAGAGAGAGAGAGAGAGAGAGAGAGAGAGATGCATTAACACAATGTTTATTTACTATGGACACTGGTTGTAATTTTCTTTGGTTTGCTGGTGAATTATGCCCGAGGTTGCTTTGCAGTGTTTCAAATCTTCCTTTGATGTCTGCTAGGCTATATATAGATACTTTGTTAGGTATGATGAAGGCATGACAGTTACGATCGTGGCTTCAACAATGTTTACAATGAGAGCTCATCTTGTCTGTGGAAATTACCGCACCATAAAATTAATTCACTAATGTGACAACATCATGATGTTTGGGTTTGCCAGCTTTGTGCAAATGGAGAGGTCTCAAAAAGCATTTGAACACTTATGCCACACTTAATTCTAAAGGTTGTTGTGTTAGAAAACAAAACACCAAATAAAGTAGAATCTATGCTGAAATGTTAAAGACCTTTTTGACTTGTAATCATATGTTATTTTGGTGGATGTATGAAGTCAATTCTCCACAAGTTCCCATAACTAATATAGTGAAATACATGACATGAATAGAAATGGCATTTAAGTATATTTTACTTTACTATAAATGCTTGTCAGTACGCAATAACCACTTAAATGTAACTTTTTGGGGGGTTGAAGAATTCACAGGGCAAAGGAGGCAATGGGATGGTGACCTCACATCTTTTAAAAAATGTGGTTAAACTGCACCTGTGCAGATGGCAACATTACCAAAGGGAGCCCTACACCAGATCTCTTTTGTTTTCATGGTGAAAACAAGTTCACACAGACACACTTTTGTCTGGTGAGAATAATCTTGTTATCAAGTCAATAAAAAAGCACCTCATTGATCAAAGAGAGACAGCACGTCAGTTTACATAAGCACCAGCAGACATTAATCTCCAGACTTCCGCATACTGCAGGCCTGCAAGTGTGTGTGGGACCTGGGAAGCGTATATGAGACTGAAAAAAAAGTTTGACATCAGGTAAATTTCTCTCCACCAAAACCGACCAAAACGCTTTTTTCTTGTTCGAGAACATCCTGTTGTCCTACATTTTAGAGTCGAAGCAGTACTTATTGAGTGCTTACATAAACATCTTTATATCATAATATGCTCCAAATATGTCTGCATTTCCAAATATGGCAAATGGAACATCAACCCGCACAGCAATACAGCTCACAGCTGTCAGCATGATCCACTGTTTGCTGTTTCTGAATATTGGAAAGCAGGGCTTTTTATTAAAGGCTGTAAAGAGCAATAAGGGTTTATCTAAATCTGCTTAAATGGAGGATATAAGTAACTCATCGCTTCTTGAACACAAGAGAGAGAAGAAGAGATTGTTTAATCATTAATTAAATGGTTGATTAAGCTCTCACCATATAAGTTATTGCATCGAACAGCACTTGGTGTGGACACTAAGTGTTTTCAGTGAAACTCAGCACATCCTGTAGCACAGGAAATGAAATGCTGACATGACTCAAAATCAAAGACAACCAAGACAAAAACCTCATGTTGTCATTTATCTACTGATAGTCAGACCGAAAGCACGATTGTGAATGTGATTACTTTTATATAACAGCTTGATAAAAACAAGTTAATATTGAGTACCTTAGAAACAATATTGCCTGTTACGTTGTCAGTTTTTGCGAAGGCAAAGGAGAATCAATCACGCAACACAGAATGAATAAGTGATTTTGAACAAATTGGTTGAGTGAATGATTCAATGATTCACTCAAAAAGACAAAAGAAAAAGAAAAGTCACTTGTCACCATCTACTGGTACCTACTGGTACATTCCTCCCACTAATGTACATGGTATCAGTCTGACTGTAACAAACACATTGTTGGACTGTATATCAGGACACTTGTAATGCCGTTAATTGGCCAATTAAAAATATGGACTGGAACAATCTTTTTTTTTAAAATACAATATCATTTGGTAGTCACAGGAAATGAGATAACCAGGCACAACCTTATATATCCATATGTAGTGTTCATTTAGGGCCAGGTTTAATAAACAGGGTAAATTAGTGTGAAAGTGCCGATGGTAGTGGACAGTTCTGCTGATGATCTACTGACAATATGCAAATTAGAGAACACAGATGCAACCAGATCATTTCCATAATGATAATTCAATCCACCAAGAGTAACGCCAATTAGCATCAGGTCACAAACAAGCAGAGCTGATGATGATCAGGTGTTGATAATGCAATAAAAACATAAACACAAAATGGGTTAAAGGGATAGTTCACCCAAAAATGAAAATTACGCCATAATTTACTTATCCTCAAGCCATCCTAGGTGTATATGACTTTATTCTTTCAGACGAATACAACTGGAGGTATATTAAAAAATGTCCTGGCTCTTCCAAGATTTATAATGGCAGTGAATGGGGGTTGAGCCCAAAAAAGAACATTCATCCATCATAAAAGTACTCCACATGGCTCCAGGGGCTTAATAAAGTCCTTCTGAAGTGAATCAATGTGTTTCGGAAAAAAATATTTAAAACTTTATTAAGCGTTGCCATTTACATTGCCATTGTAAAGCTTGGAAGAGCCAAAACATTTTAAAAATATAACTCTGATTGTATTTGTCTGAAAGAAAAAATTCATTAAATCATAATAAATTAGAGTAAATCATGGGGTAATTTTCATTTTTGAACTATCCCTTTAAGACATGTTTTTTTTTTATGTGTTAAATAATGGCTTAAATGCCAGTAAAGTGACTACTGCAAACCTTAGTAATCTTGCATGATTTATTTAAATACTCTGTTTCCATAAATTTTGTGTCTGAAAGCGAAACTCAAATGCATATGCACTAGGGTCACCTGCAAAAGTAGCTGTTCACACCTTTTCATTGCTAAGTTTTCACTGTGTGTCTTAGTAAACCCTGACATTATTTGTTTTAGGCTGTTAGTAAGTCTGGAACTTAGACTTAAGACTGGGCTGTTTGAGATGTTTTTAGTAGTGCTTACAATCACAAGTACTGTTGCTTATAGTTCACCCAAATATGAAAATTCTGTTCCAAACCCATTCATGGAACACAAAAGAAAAAGCTTTGAAAAATGTCCCTGTGTTTTTTGTCCATGCGCTGAAAGTGAGGACAAAATCTCCAGGACAAAACCCGCCCCAAACCATAACCCCCTCTAAAACCATAACCCCCTGCAAGTGTAAAAACCATAACTGCAAGTGTAAAAGTAGCCCAATTATGTGGGAAAACAACAGAAAAAATCCCACAGAATTCCATTTATGGAAGGATCCTAGCAACCACCTAGAATCACCAAAACAGCCAATGACAAAGTGTGAAAATTCATAAGAACACCTTAGCAACCTTAGAAAACTGACTCAGAAAAGCTGTAACAACCATAACGCCTTAATTGTGGAGGTAAAGCAGATGTTCTCTTTAAACAATTTAAAAATCTAGCTATTAATTATTATTATACAATTACCCATGGGGAAGTGGCTTATATCTTGTTTTATTTGTTTCTAGTGCACGTGCAAGTAGGTTCACAGTCAGCCCACATTTCATGGTCATATTTTCTTTGTGCGCAATAAATGAGTGCAGCAGATGGTTATGAGTAAATCAGAGGCTGTGCTGCGAGACGCAAGCATCTGAGGGCAGTTAATAGTCAGGTAGATGTTTGGAGGAGATGACAGCGGAGCGTCTGGATCATCAGTCGCTCTTGGGCTGACCGGACTGCGCTCGAGCCTCAAGGAATGCGCGAGAGGAGATGAAACTATCCCTCCGAGGGACCGAGCGCCAGGAGATTTTTCCATCAGAAGACCGAAATTATTGGCTTGTTATCGAGCTCTGCCGTCAGAAGTTTTGTAAATGAAGATTTCTGCCGTTTCACACCTGGTTGCTCTCGCGGCTTTACTTCACGCCTATTCTCACGTGAGTTTAGAGCAAAATGTTGAATTTGTTATACAGGTGACGTGCTGCAGAAACTGTTTTATATGATGCTAAGGTTATTTAATGTTCATTTATACAGTTAACACAGAGGGGCATGTTGTCACGTAGGGGCAAGTTGTAATTTGTTTACTGATTCATGAAAGAACAAAAATACTAATATAAATATTAAACTATTGTTCTGACAAAGAGATATTTGTTGAGAAATTGTTGATAGTTACAACAAAACGTGCGACAACTTGGCTTCACACAGTCCCTCTGTCCTGACAACAGAGGCTTCAATTAAAATCTTATTAAATCGTCAGGTTTTTAATTAAAATCTACCTCCATTATATAGTTGACTATGTGTGTTAGCGCGATTTTTACTGTTTATAGTATTGACATTACAAACATATGATCAAAATATGATTAACATTTTCCACGTTTTTTTGTTATAATTATAAAAACATTACAATATATATTATTGAATTGCATTATACTTTATACACTACTGGTCAAAAGTTTGAAATAATTAAGAACATTTTTGTTTTAATGTTTTTGGAAGTCTCTTCTACCTTCCAAGGCAGCATTTATCTAATCAACCATGTAGTAAAACCAGTAGCTAATATTGTGAAATATTATTAGAATTTAACTGTTTCCTATTTTAATATATGTTAAAATGTAATTTATTCCTGTGATGCAAAGCTAAATTTTCAGCTTCATTACTCCTGTCTTCAGTGTCACATGATCCTTCAGAAATATAACTAATTTGACTGTATTTTTGATCAAATAAATGCAGCCTTGATGAGCATAAGATACTTCTGATCATCAAGATTACTTTGGAAATGCAATAGGTTACAGATTACAAGTTACCCTATTTAAAATGTAATAAGTAGTGTAACTATTTCAATTACTTTATTAAAGTAATGTAACTGATTACATTTGATTACTTTTTGATTACTTTTCTAAATTTCTAATGAATGTTTTCAACTGTTAGTATTCGACACTGATTACTGTCACATCTTTAAAATCCCAAGATTATAATAATTTAATTTGAAAGCACAGCCACCACAAAATCAGACTTAAGCACTTCTTTTTACTTTGAGATCATTCTGAGGTTAAATACAGATTTAAAATCAGTTTAATAGATTTGAAATCGAATGTTTCCATAGCTATGATAGGAAACATTTGCATCTAACAATGCTCGGAAAAAAAAAAAAGCAAACAGTTAATCTTAAAAACTAAATCATATATAATAAGCTTGTGTCCTATTCTGTGTCTTAAACTCCTGAAACATTGGTGTCTCATGTTGTAAAGCAGTCAATGCAATTTGGGAAAGAAAAATCAATCAAATCTGTGTGTGAAAATATTCAGATGTAACCCCTTTTGTAATCTTTAACATTTTCATAAGTAACTATAATTTAATTACACACAATTAAATTAAGTTATTCCGTAACATGTAACTAGTTTCTCTCCAATGCTGCTTATCATCATAATCACAAATCATAATTATTCCAGACTTTTGACTGGTAGCATATATATTTCATTTCTTCATTTGAAGCCTTTCTGTCCAAGTTCTGTGTCTGCTGTGTAGGTTTTGTGTTTGATACCAATATATAAGTGTGTGTGTGTGTGTGTGTGTGTGTGTGCCTGTGAAGGTGTGTGCCATTCCTCCAGAATGTGATGTAGACTTCATGCTCAGAGAGGAGGAAAACTGCTACAACATCATCTATCAAGAGAACCTGACAGAGACCGGGTCCACACACACAGGCAAGCCATTACAGTCACTCTCTCTCTCTCATGCACACACACCTAATGAGAAGATTGAGTTCATGTAGAGGGCAGCTATTTTTGATATGCCTAGAGTGTTTTCCACAAGCCTCCTTCATACACATCAAGACAGCTTATGCCCTTTGTCGTTTATGTGGACAAACAAAATGATAAGTGTTTATGTGTGTTCCTAAGAGGTGTAATGTGATATCAGGAGGGAAGTTTAGAGAATGGCCTTCATAATCCATATTCCATAAATCACCCCCTTATCAGATTATAGATATATAATGCCCTCCAGCGCAGTGAGTACACACACAATTGCTGGTCTAATGCTGGCACAGCTATTGCCTATTCAGAATACAATGTAATGCGAGTGTGAGCGTCTGTTGTTTTCGGTTGAGAGGGTCTGTGTGCGTTCAAGTGACAGTATCATAAACTCTAATGCCCTGTTTACACGTACAGTGCTTTGGAATGACAAAGCGACCAGATTCAATGACAGCTGGTGATTTACAGTGACATGAGCAACAGCGACCATTGGCGTAATGTGGGCATGGCCAGCAATGTGTCAAAGTTTAGAAGAACTTATCTCTATGCAAATAAGCAGCAGCACTAGAGTGATGACGTATTTCTGTTGTCAAGCCCAGTAGCTCACATCACGTTAGTTCCCTTGACAAAAACCAAACAGGATTTATTTTCGTTGCATTATTGCGTAATAAGCTCTGTGACCATCACAAGTTTATGATTCTTGCACTTTTTGTTTATCATGGTAGTATTCACAAATGAACACAAATTTTATGAATTTTAAAGCCTAAATATAATCACCAGAAGTAAAAAGCAAAACGTTGACTATAAACAAACGACTCCATAGAATTTTATCATGTCCCTGACAGCCTCTGTAATGCCATTTAGACACTTGTTAGCAACGTAAAACCTTTAAAAAAAGACCTTTTTAACCAAAAGCACATTTGAAAAAAAAAAGACTTCAGGATGATGAAACCCAGAAGTGCTAAAGTTAACTCATTTCCTTGTACAAAAATAAATATACTAAAATGAATTTTAAATACATATATTTCATGCTTAAATACATATATTTCATTTCAAGTATACTACAAATACATTTACATATTTATGTACTTAATACAAATCCCTGCAATTGTACTTTAAGTATATTAAACTGGTATATTTAAAGGCCCGGTTTCACAGACAGGGCTTAGACTAAGCTAGAATTAGGCCATAGTTCAATTAGGACATTTAAGTAATTTTTATAAACATGCTTAGAAAAAAACATTACTGGGGTGCATCTTGAGACAAAACAAAGGCACTGATATATTTTAAGATCAGTCAGTGCAAGTTACTTTCATTTGAAACAGCTCAGACTTGCATTTTAGTCTAGGACTAGGCTTAAGCCTTGTCTGTGAAACCGAGGCTATGTCTACTAAATTGGAACATTTAATTTTGTACTTAATGCACTTTAATTGTGTGGAAGTAGTGCTGAAGTCCAACTAAAGATATACTGAAGTATATTTGATTGTGCTAAAGTGAAATTATTGCAAGTATTCTTCAGATACACTTTAAATATCTTGCATTTAAATACCAATATTATTCAAAGATCATACAGTCCTCATCAGTAGTGACATTAAAGCACATTTTAGACTTAATATTAAGAAATGTGCATTGTGCAATAAAGAAATGCTCCAAATAAAGATTAATTATAGTTTTTATATCAGTACTTCTTGAGTGTCAGTAAATATGTTAATAGATTTGAGCTATACTTAGTATGAAATAAATGTATTTTAAATATATTACTTTTTTACTAGGGTTATCATCACATAAACTCTCAAATTCTCAGTTGATTAACACAAACCTTGCTTACTCGTGGTTATCTATCGGTTCCAAAGCTGAAGTCTGGAGTTAGTTCAGTCAATCCAGAGATTGAAACTTAAGACCTGTTCCAGTACCCACACTTGTGGCCCAGGTCAAAATATACTAACTCTTGTGCCACAAATTATGAGAATTCAAAGGAAACTTCTGTGTAAGTCAAGTTAATTAGATCTTACACATAATTTGGTAGTAAAATGTAAAGTGTTACACATTTTATTGGTGCAGAGATGAGTTTATTTTGAAAATTGTTTGCAGCTGCTTTTAAAACGCAATTAGAAGCACCACAGTTTCTAAACTGTTTGTCATGGGGACCACTGAACAGACATTTAGAAGTTGATTTTAAAGGGCAAAGTATTGAAAAAGTAAAAACTTTACTTGCATTTTTACAACAGCATGTTGTGAGTGTATCCCATGATCAGATAATCAAAGGTTGTAATCACATGTGTGGTCTTAATGCCTACTTGAACACTTTGGCCAAATACAGGAAACACGTCATGCAAGTAGATAAGTGGTCGAGTACAAAGATATGTGGGAACTGGGACAGGCCCGATTCTCAGCAGAGCACTGAATTCAAGAGTCACCATAGAAACAGATACTAAGGCCTTGTCCTAAATAACACACTTCACGTACACTTGCGGTCTTGCAGACTTACAATGGCCGCCGTGTGCTTGTGTCCGTTAAGTCCATGAAACTGTAGGGTGTCCCATTCATCATATTAGTTTTCAAAAGGGTGCTCGCGATTTGGGACAGGGCCTAAGAAGAAAAGTGCCATTACTACTTCTTTCTTCTTCTTTTGTGTAATTGCAATATGCATTCTTAGTGAATATCACCACCAACTGGGCAGTTGTGGTTACATTCAGAGAATGAGTTGCTAAAGCTGCTACACTAACAGTTACCTCAGTTTTTGAAACCAAAAAATGAGATTATATGCTTACTTAGGCTGCGTGTCCACCAAAGCATTTTTTTCGCAAGGCTAAAGTATTTTTTTCAATTTAATTTTTGTTTTTTAAACCGCCAAGAGTGTGAAGAGTTGCTGAGCATTATTTTCTGAGTGTTTTTTTTTCTCAGCGCGAGAGTTGAAGAATGTTCAATTTTGGGTAAAACGCAGCACTCTTCACTGTCACTTTTTAGATAGCTAACCAATCACAATGTAGGAGGGGCGGGACTAATACCACACCGACCAATTGTCACACCCTACTTGTACTATGACAGAAAAACAATGGAGAATTTAATATTGCTTGTCTCCAAGTATTCATGTCTTCACCAGATGGAGTTCCCGAACTGCTACAATAGTGTTATGAAAAATAATGCTTGGAGAAACATTTCATTTGCAATGTATTTGTCTCACAGCTGGCTAAAAATAATTTGGCGGACACACAGCCTTATCTGTGAACTTCACTTTCACATAACCTGCTTTGTGAAATACCCTACATTAGTAGGAAGGACCAACACTCGGCCACTCTCAGACCCCTGACAATAAAACTGTCAGTGTGAACAGGCCTTGAGGTTTCTCACTCTGTAAACAGAAATCCTTTTGTCTGTCCTTTTGTCCTCAAAATATTGTCCGTCCTTTACATACACAGGAAACAGTCAATACAGGCCTGTCAACACAGGCACATCACAATAACAGTACAACGCTGTACAGATCTCTTCTGCTCCTCACAACCTCTCCTCTCCGTATTTCATTAGAGAAAGTACCGAGAGAAATATTTACAAACCCTACGCAACTTTTCCTGCCATTCATCAGACTGAGAGAGAATGAGAGAGAGAGAACAGAAAAGAACAAGTTCAAGGAAGAATGCAAAAAGATTGCATTTGATTGTTAAAAAAAGGGATATAATAAACGTTAACTGAAATCAATTGAAATATGAAAAAAAAACTTGAACTTTTAAAATTGCAATTAGTTGCCAAGGCAACATTTCTAGTTTTCCTTAAGCTGACATACTAAAATCTAAACTGAAAGTAAAATAAAGGTTTATAAAATCCATATAGACATATGTAAAAAAAATAATACCAATGACAACAATACACAGCAAAATTACTTTAACCAAAAAACAAACAAACAAAACCTTTAGCTGAAATTAAAATAAAATGGTTTCAAAATATAAATAAAACAATAATAGTATATTAATGCTAGTAAAATAACATTGATCTAGTTTAAGAATCTTAATTTGGGGACATAACGTTCATCCAATATTCTTGACAAATTTGCTGAAAAGCAGTATAAGCACACCTGTATGGACAACTACATTAACATTAACAGACAGTTGGTCACCTTTAACAGCTTCCACTCTTCTTTATAGTAGTTTCTGTATTAGAGCATCACTGCAAAATATTTGGTGTAGTATTTACAAATTACAAAGAAACGGCATGTAACACATTGAACTGAACATGAAATTTTGGTGTAGAAAGACTCAAATGGTATTTTCTTGTAAAACATACTCCAATAATCTTTGTTTTATTTATAATTTCTATTTTTTTTTCTCAGTGTTGGCATGACTAGAAAAATGTATATTTTTGTATATTTATACTTTTGAATCTAGGATACCTCATGCACCCATGTTTTCATCTGTAAATAATTAGATTTTTAGTTATTTTAGCTCATTTTAATGCTTTAATGTTTTATTTTAAATCATCTGATGCCCCTTTGGAAGTTTTCCGAAGCCCCTTATATTGTGGGCTCCGGCCCCCTGGTTGAAAACCACTGCACTAGATGCTGGATCATGGCTCGCAGTCACCATTCCAGTTAATCACAAAGGTGTTCAGTGGAGTTCAGGTCTGGGTTTTGTGCAGGCCAGTCAAGATTTTCCCCACCAGAGTCAGTAAACCATTTCTTTATGGGCCTTGCTTTTTGCCTCTCTATGTTTTTTTAAGTTGTCACTGTACATAATGTGGCTGTTACAATTTTTTATTTTAAGCTTTAAAAATATGACGATTTATAACTTAGGGATTTGTAAAAATTGTACCATCTGAAACATCACTTGTACTGCACAAGTTAATGTTAACGAATATCCAAATAGCCATTGAGCATTGTTTTATCACACTGCTGTTGAAGCCTGTAAAGCTTCCTCCAATATGGAACCAGAATAGTCTCAAAATAAATGCATTCACAAAATCAAATTCATAAATAAGATAATTCACGTTCGCAAAAAAAGTTTATATACTCTCAAATATGAATATACATTCATAACCTAATTCATATTTGCAAAATACGATTTGCAAAGGCATAGCAAAATTACATTCACAAAATACAAATGCAAAACACTACTCACACATATACAAGTGTGTGCAAAATATTTTCAGGATTTTTACATTTTAGTGCTTTATTAGAGCAATAATTAGATATGCTTGTAGTTATCACACTGTTCAGATTCGCTCATAATTCTGTTGTACTCCTCCTCCAGGTTGCAGTGCTTTATGGGATGATCTGAACTGTTGGCCTCATGCAGAAGTGGGAGAGACTGTCTCACAGCCATGCCCCGGTTTCCTTCGGGTCAAAGGTCAGGTGCATACTAGGCTTTCACAGACAAGCCATTCAATTCATTCAATATCATTAAAACTGTAAAGCGTGAAAATCAGAAAAATCTTTCAAAGAGTCAATTGTTGTGAAATAGAAGAGTTGTTTGAACCTTTAAGACAAAATTCAAAACAAAACAAAAATTTGCGTGTGTATGTAATGTTTAATACATTGAGCTGCTGATAATTATATGGCCAAAAAGTAAGATGAAATTCTGATAGCTTTTAATGTAAAACAGTATAACAGACTACTTACATAAAATGCATTTGAATATCAGCTGTCATGCTATATCTCCCAATAGTATGTCGTAGTAAGATAATATTTCAGTACAGTGTTTGTTGTTGCAATACAATGATGATTGAGAGATGAACAAATAAACATTCTTCAAAAGCCTGATGGATCATATTTGACGCATTTTAACATGATTTTTTTTTAGCATGAATAATCAAGTAAACCTTAGTTGCTTTAGTCCAGTAAGTGTTCATCTTGAAATATTACTAATAATATAAATATTATTCTTAAGTTTACTTTATAAAAATCAGTAACTTGTTTTGGAGCAAATGAACCATGACCTGAAGGGGGATGATTTTACAATTATACTAAACAGCCTTTTACTTTTCTAAAAATGTCTGAACTAGCAATCAGATGACAGAAGGTATGTAGTAGATTGTGAACAACAGGTTTTTCAGCAAAGTTTTGATCAGTTAGATATTCATGTATCAAATATGGTAAAGCAGCTTTATTTATAGTGTTAATGATCAACAAAATGACTGATTATTGGAGCCGTATATGATAATGGGCTTAAATACTTTATCAAATATTTTACAATGAAGAGTACTCTGGGTGGTTCTCAGGGACAAACTGTTGGACACGGCTGTAATTGTGCTGTCTGTTGTTTGTCTCATGTCTGTTGTCCACAGGAGCAGTGATGAGAAACTGCACTGAGAAGGGCTGGTCTGAAATCTTTCCCCCGTACGATCTCGCTTGTGGCTATGAGCTCAACGACACCTTTCAAATTCCCATTGACTCGGTACTATCGAAAATCATATTGTGTTTCTATGTTCATATTCTTTCAGAAAAACTAACAAACATGAAATTTCCCTTAAGGACAGATTACAAGTTAAGAAAGAAAAACAGTAAATGCATGTATAAGGGAAAACAGCATTACAAAATCTTCCTATCTTCATTTCAGTGAACCAGTAACACAGACACTCACTGAAACACAATAAATATATGAAAATGTGAATGCTACAAATGTAAATTGATATGTCTCTTCTCTTAGGAGCTGGTCTCACATGAGTATTTCTTTTATGTGAAGATTATGTATTCTGCGGGATACGCCATCTCTCTTGTCTCACTCAGCATTGCCCTCACAGTGTTGTGTGTGTTCAGGTAACTGTATGATTGATTATTCACATTATGAGCATATAAAGTGTAATAATAACACTGAGCAGCAAACAAAAAACTTGTTATGCAGTTGCTAAGGTGTTTTTGGCAGTTGTTAGGGGATTGCTAGATAGTAACTAGGGTAAAATAAAAAACGCTGAATGGAAACGCCAAGATGCGCATAAATTCTAAAAACTGAAAACATGCTCATAAACAACGATGGAAACACATTTACTGAATAAATTCCTTGATGCGCATCAAAAAAGTCATGTGATTTTGTGAGATGGGACGATATACCAGTGGACCGATCTCTTACACAGCAAGAAATTAAATGTTGTTTTGGTCATGCCTGAGCCAAAGTTTATCGTCAAAGTTTTTTGGTGTAATTACCTCCCAGAACGGACTTTCATGACTGTGTTCCCAAACAGCAGGCATCTGCCTCTGACAGCAAGATAACATGACTGAATTTATTGCATTTTGTCTGCGCGCTCTGAGTCGCAAATCATATATACGAAAAAAAGACCCACTCTCGCGTACCTTTTTCGAGTTATATTTGGCACCATTTTAGCTCTTCGTCTCGCTGGATGGAAATGGTGCTTTATTTGTTAATGTTTAATGCGATATTCCAATTTCGCGCATAAGTTAAATTCGCAACTTTGGATGGAAACATAGCTTATGATATTCTGATCTTTGAATATGGCTTAAGTTCCTCCTTTGACATACTTTAAAGGGATAGTTCACCAAAAAATGAAAATTATGTCATTAATTATTTAACCTCATGTTGTTCCAAACCTGTAAGACCTTCGTTCATCTTCAGAAGACAAATTAAAATCTTTTTGAGGAAAGCCGAGAGCTTTCTGACCCTGCATAGACAGCAACACAACTGACACGTTCAAGGCCCAGAAAGGTAGTAAGGACATCGATAGAATAGTCCATGTGACATCAGTGGTTGAACCGTAATGTTATGTAGCTAAAAGAATACTTTTTATGTGCAAAGAAAACAAAAATAACGACTTTATTCAATGACCCTTTAAGCCTACCTGCAAACTCTGGAATTCAGAAAAAAGTCAGAATTTTGAGATTATATCTCGCAGTTCTGTGTTTATATCTCACAATTCTTTTTTCTCAGAAATGCAAAAGACAAAGTCTGAATTGTGAAAAAAAAAAAATTACCATTACCTTTTTTATTGTGGTGGAAACAGAAACATACCTGTATATAATTATTTTGCCTGTTTTTTTATGCTACTAAACAAAAATTATAAGTACAGTCTCTTAGAAAAGTAAGCTGCATGATTTGTGATATCATATGTGTTCATAGATGAGTCGAGTTATGCATTTTGGGATTGTGGAGTACCTTTAAGTGTGCACAATACTAAGGATTCTCACCTTAGCAAACACCACAAATGAAGAAAAAAACAACAAACAGCAATATTGCACTTACACAAACTTTCACATCAGCAAAATATAGGAAATTACAGTTCGTGTTAAACACACATAAACCATTCCAATAATTTTTAAAAGCAACACTCTGGCTCTCACAGAAATCCTCAAGCACAGAGAAACTGTCCTCCAGTGCTTGTTCTGTTAGTGATAACAATCGTAAATCATCCCAAAAGAAGTTAAAATTAAAATACCTGTCATTATGAGCGAGAACATGGAAGATGGAAAGTATCCCGACATCGTAGCGAATTTGTCTGAGCCTAAACCGTGGCTCTGCTAAACTTTGTGACATCAGCCAAAGAATTCTGCCATTCGTGTTCCAAGTTCCATCCTGCAGTTACTTTGTACAGACTGGCTTTGTGAAGATAAAGATGTTTAACGTTTTGACGTTTACATTGAGATAAGTTTAGACAATGAAAAATAGAAAAATCTCACATGCCACACTGAATTAAACAATTTTATTTCCACGCATTGTGTTTTATTAATTTAAAAAGCCTCATCTTTTCTCTAAATCTCTCTCCATCCCATCCCCCATCCCTCCTCCAGGAAGCTGCACTGTACTCGTAATTTCATCCACATGCAGCTTTTTTTGTCCTTCATCCTGAGAGCCATCTTCATATTCATCAGAGATGCTGCACTGCTTTACTCACAGGAGTACTACCACTGCAACTCTCATCCGGTACACAAGCATAAACAACCACACAACACACACACGCACATAAACGCATTATATTCTACATATACATCATAAAGAAATGTACAGATAAGCTCTCTGAGCTGTTGTGTTTCCGGGGTTTCCCTCAGCCTGGCTGTAAAGTGGCACTGTTCCTGTCTAATTACTGCATCCTGGCAAATTACAGCTGGCTGCTGGTGGAAGGACATTATCTGCACAGCCTCATTAACCTCTCACTGCGTTCACAGAAGAAACGCCTGCACTGGTACATCCTGCTTGGCTGGGGTAGGTTCCATTATCCTGAAAGTATTGTGACACTTTGTGGTTGTCACATGTTAGTGGGTCATGTTGATAGTTAATGTCATTCTCTGCACCTGCACTCTTAAAGGGATAGTTCACCCAAAAATGAAAATTCTGTCATTAATTACTCACCCTCATGGCATAAGACCTTCATTCATCTTCAGAATGCGAATTAAGATATATTTGATGAAATCTGAGAGCTTTCTGACCTTGCATAGACAGCAATGCAACTGACACGTTCAAGGCCTAGAAAGGTACTAAGGACATCGTTAAAATAGTCCATGTGACATCAGTGGTTTAAACGTAATTTTATGAACGCACGTTCACAATATCTTAATTTGCATTCTGAAGATGAACAAAGGTCTTATGGGTTTGAAATGACATGAGGGTGAGTAATTAATGACATAATTTTTATTTTTGGAAGAACTATCCCTTTAAATATAAAGGTTCTTTATTGGCAACTGAAGAACCTTCAAAATCTATTTAACCTTTCCATTGCACAAAAGGTTCTTTAGATCAATAAAATGTTCTTTACACTAAGAATAAAATGGTTCTTTGAAGAATTGTTCACTAAAAGGTTCTTTGGGGAACCAAAAACAGTTATTCTATGGCATCTTCTATGCAAAACCCCCTTTTGGAAGCTTTAATTTTAAGAGTGTGTGGTTCCTCACCTGTGTGAACTTTTTTCATATATCCCCTAAAAATCACCAGCAGATTAAAAGCCAATTTGGAATAGTTCTGAGAAAAGCTCTAGTACTGTTTAGCACAAATAACACTTGCCATAATATTTTGTTATGTAATTCAGTGTCATTAGGACATTTTTAAATGTGGCTTAAGTGTTCAAGTACTTTCTGAGGTCTAATTAATTACTTGATGTGACAACTAATTAATTGGAATATTAAATTTGGCTGTAAAAAACACCCCTAAAAGATCATTTAAAGCCATTGTTGTGTTAAATGAGAAAAGTATCAAGTAGACATTACAAAACGTAGCTTTAGAAAGAAATATTTTATTTGATTCAGCATAAAATTTATTACACATTAATGTTTAGCTACAGCAGCTATGGCACTATGGAACATAAAAGAAGATAATTTGAGAAACTCAGCATTTTGTGTTCATGTGAAAATCATTGTTAACCAAAAGCTTGGTTACCAACAGTCTTCAAAATACATTCTTTTATGTTACACAAAAGAAAGTAAGTAATAAAGGTTTGAAACGACATGAGGGTGAGTAAATGATGACAGAATTTTCATTTTTGGGCAAACTATCCCTTCAATGATTTTTTTGTTAAGGAAATGATACTCTTTATAAGAAACTAAAACTGCTAGGTAGTGGTAAATATATATAGGTGTGTTGGACTTGAAGCAGCACTGCACAGACTGATCAAAGTACCACGAGAGCTATAGAGAGCAGACAACTCTGCATGCTTTTGAATCACTCTAGCGGTACTTTGATATCAGTCAAACACACCTAATGGCTCTCTTTATGAATGGGCCACTGAGTCATTGGTTCACACTAATTGTTCAAAAAAATCTGTATATTTATGTTTTGTAAAATATATATATATATATATATACATATACAAATGCATGTCTATCTTTTATATTTGCCTAATATCAACAGGTTTTATGTTGGATTTACATATACATTACAATATATTTCATATATGGAATTTTAATATATGTACATAAATAACATTTGCGAATGGGGACAAAAAATATAATGGAAGTCAATGGGAACAGGAACTGTTTTGTTATCATCGTTTTTCAAAATATCTTATTTTGTGTTCTGCAGAAGAAATAAACTCATACAGGTTTGGACCGACATGGGGGTGACAGAAATTGTATTTTTGGATGGTCTATGACTTTAAGCAGGTGCATTTATTTAATTCAGAGCATGAAGAGGAGCAACAGGATATGATGTAGTCGAAGGGGTCTGTTTTGATTAATTAAAAAGAATTACATTATAAATAATACATAATAATTTATACAAAACAACTGAAGTTCATGTTCTTTTAAACTTCTACCGAACAACTAGAGTTACTACTGATAGATAACATATAGTTTGACCAGTCAGAATTCATGCAAACTTGACAATAAAAAACAAATGCAGAGAAAGATCAGTGCATATGTTTGTGAAGGCAATGCAAATTCCAGACATACAATTAAAGCTTAATTTTGTTCCCACAGGGATCCCGATGCTCATTATTATTAGCTGGAGTTTGGCCAAATACCTGCACCAGAATGAAGGGTACGTTCACAAACATTGAAAAATCAGTTTCATAGTGGGTAAAATTTGAGAGATGGACCCTATTAAGCTTAGTCTGATCTCTCGAGGGACTTTCTTTGTTCATGGACAACAACAAAAGATTATTTATTATATTTGTATTATGTAAGAGAGGCTATTTTAAACCAGCATGACTGTGCATGAGAACACACATGTTGTATGTTGTGTATGTGTGCTGTCAGATGCTGGGAGACGAGAGATCATGGCTGGATATGGTGGATACTGCGAGTTCCAGTCATCATTTTTATTACAGTAAGCAAACTTTCCAGTTCAAGTTTGATTCAGCCAGCTTCTGGCCTGTTCTCTCAGATTTAAACAGTGTTTTTTACTTTCAAATGTCTCTGCTTACAAGGTTTTTTAAAGAATTATGTGCTATTTTTATAATATTTATAAACATTTCCAACAGTTTATGGAACAAATGAATAGTCATTTTAATTATCTGAAGGGAACTGTTTTTCAGGTAAACATGCTGTTTTTTCTGAGTATTATTCGGACATTAGTGGCAAAACTGAAAGCTCCTGACATGCACGGAAATGAAATCAATCATCACAGGTGAGAGAAAATAACACGTTTGAGGTCACTAGCGGTAACAAACAGAATTGCAAAAATAATGACTGTGACAAAAATAATATGCATTTTATGGAAAATAATTTTTTGCTGTTTTGTTCGGAATGGCTAGGGTCACAGAAATTACACACTCCAGTTGAACAAAAACAGCTTCGCATGATTGAAAAATAAATGAGTGCATAAAACAGATGCAGAACACTTACTCATCATCCTTTTTTTATGGTGTAGGAAGCTGGCGAAATCTACATTTCTCTTAGTGTCGCTGTTTGGGCTGCAGTATGTGCTCTTTGCCTTTTTCCCTGATAGAGTGAGCATGCTAACCTTCAAAATCTGGAATGTCATTGAGCTAGCATTAGCATCCACACAGGTGATGAAATACAGCTCAACATCTCTTCTTTATACAAACACAAATTTATTTGTATAGCGCTTCTCACAATACACATTGTTTCAAAGCAGCTTTACAGAAGTTAATGATGTTAATGTTCATAATATCTTCATGCCTCATGGCACATTTACCAGATTAGAGCCGATGACCGATAATATAATTTATATTTTGCAATGATACGAGCAATGGAATTTATACCGTCCTATGTGAGTAAACTGTATATATGTGGATAAACATTTTATGCACATATACATTTATACATACTGTATATACATTTTGTGTAAAAAAAAAGTCTGCCAGTTGATATTTGCTGTATAGTATATATCACTTTACATGAATATAGTGGATGTATGCAGATAATTTACATATCCAACTTTATATAAAGAGCTGGGTGATAGTATGGTTACATTTTGCAATGAAATAATAAAAAAAGCCAGCTGAGTTAATGTATAGGATGAACTTAGATTTAATATATATCCAGCCCGATCTCACGGCAATTCGTACATATTTTACGAGGTGGCTAATTCGTACGAATTCGTACGACCTCACTCGTACAAATTCATACGATTTTTGCCAAATCGTACGTATTTTACGAGTTGCCAATTCGTATGAATTTGTACGAATGACCTACACCTAACCCCGCCCCTAAACCTACCCATCACTGTGGTTTAGACAAATCGTACTAAATCGTACGAGTGAGGTCGTACGAATTCGTACGAATTAGCCACCTCGTAAAATACGTACGAATTGCTGTGAGATAGCGTTGATATATCCTACTTTATATATACATCTGTGTGATAATACAGTTTACATTTTTGCAACAATATAAACAATCATACATTGCTGTATTGTATATATATATTGCTTTACATCAGTGTACTATATGTATGCGGATAAAGTTAGATTCATTATATATCCAAGTTTATTTATAGAGCTGTGCGATAATACAGTTTACATTTTTGCAATGATAAACAATTATGCAGTCGAGGTTTGCTATAGTATATAGATATATAGCTTTATGTGGGTGTACTGTATGTACACAGGTACAGCAGATTTAACAGGAAAAAATAATAATAATGAATCCCAAACACTGTATATTAAATCTATTGGACATTGTTTTTGTTATTTATACACTCCCTGGCTTTATAAAATTATCCACTTTGACTTTTGCTTCTGTTTCATGTTGTGTTTGCTATTACAGGGCTTCATTGTGGCACTGCTGTACTGTTTTTTGAATGGAGAGGTGAGTGAATCAAAAAAAATTGAAATTTGAATCAAATTATCTTAGATTATGCTTTCCCGGGATGGACTGAGTTTAATACATCACACATTTCCTGCACATTTTAGACACACTTGTCATTATCGGATCCCGCTCTAGGTATAAGAAGCAGAACGGTTCTGTTTTATGTTTCACGGGTAAATCTTAACAGCTACTGACCTTTAACTTTCCACAGGTACAATATGAAGTCCAAAGACGATGGAGACGGTGGCGTCTGAAGCAGCGCTTCCATGGTGACCCCAGGTTGCATCACGGCTCCCTGAGTAACAGTGGCCTGCCGCTGACACAAGTCTCACTGCTGACACGTCCCAGCACACAGATCACCTGACCACAAGCATTCAACGCCACCTCACACCACTCATACCACAATCCAACAGCCAAAACTATCACAAATGCACAGTCCATTAAAACTACACAATCCCTCAGATTAACTAAAACAAAAGCTGTCATATGGCCATAACAAACTGTCTGAAAATTTATGAAAATGATTGTATTTGTCTTGTATCTGCCTGTTCTTGATGGTGTTATAGTTATTATAAAACAAATTCCTGTATGCAGTGAAAGTAACTTATTATATATATATATATATATATTAGGGGTGGGACGGTTCAGCTTTTTCACGGTTCGGTTTGTATCACGGTATTAGAGTCACGGTTTCGGTATGGTTCGGTTTGTTTAGGGAAAAACTATACTGTCAAATAAAAGTAAAAAAATAAGAATAATCTATCTAACTACAAGCAACAGCACAAATAAAAATACAATAGAGTAAAGATACAAATAAAATAATCAGTGATTTTCAGGGGGTGTTTTTTTAGGTAGGTCTATAGCATTAGTTTTTAGGTACAGAAATTGAATAAAGTAATCAAATGTAAAACAGCATTGTATAAATTATACTGTATAAATTAAAGATTAATCTTTATTAAAGTTACAAAAGCGATTCAGTCAAGAGCAGTGAGTGATTTCTTTGTTGTAGCTGTTTGATTAATATTAAAAAGTGCTGTCACTTTAAGAGAATGCACTGATCCAGTGCACTGATACTGCACGTTCAGCCAGCTATGTCTTCTATAGGATACTTACCAAGACAGGCATTTTGACATAATTTTTGTGTGAATTTGTCCATTCAAACACAATACTTCAGAGAGAGCTTTAAATTTGCGCGCGTTCTGAGGCGCGGGTTTGTGCGCTTCTGATGAGCGCACGCACAAATCTTCTCACTGCGCACGCGAGCTCGCGTCCTCTGGCTCTTAAATGTTTAAACTGGCAAAGCTTACATGAGTTTAATTTAAACACAGATATCAGCGTGTGCTGTTCAGGTCTCACCTGTGCGCGCGCGCTATCAGCACCCGGGTGATGACGGAATAAATGCTCATAGGCCTAATCCAGCATACGGCACTCGCATTGAACAAGAGTTAATGGTTTGTCCACTTTTTTTCATGCATAACTGTTATTTAGCAATACCTTTGGAAAACCTAGTCAGCATCCATCAACAGAAGCATACATTAGCCGAACCCTGTTTTTTTTTTTTTTTTTGTTTGTTTTTTTTACGTGTTACAATATTGCATATTGCAGATGCGTTGTCAGATTTAAGTTGAACCGCGGTCCTAGCGCGTGCCGAACCGTGTGTGGAGAACCGTACGGTTCGTTTTTTTTCCGTGAACCGTGCCACCCCTAATATATATATATATATATATATATATATATATATATGAGAAAACATCAATATTAGGTAATGACAGCACAATATGCGGTACTATTTAAAGGGATCATGACTTGAAGAATTACATTTTCTTTGATCTTTTGACATACAAGAGCTCATTTTACTATATAAAAATACTTTTCAGACCACAAAAATTCCTCCTCCCTGCAAAAGAGTATTAAATGAATCCTTTTTTTCTACTCTATCCACACTGCAATGTGTGGATAGAGTTTCAGACTTTTTCATCCACAGGGAAACATCAACATGGATTTTGCCTTTCCATAGCCACACAGAAGCGGTAACAAGTGAGGTGATAAGAGGTGTGTCTCATTTCCTAATTTGTGTGTCCTCATTTCATCACTATTTAAGAAATGAGAAGCACCCGAGGAATGAGATGTAATGACGTTACATAATCAAAACAATGGCCGTTTCTGAAATGTCTTAGGGTGTGTTTACACTTGTAGTTTGGTTCTTTTGGTCCAGACCATAAAAGAAAATGAACTTCCCGAACATCAGCTGTGTACTGGGCTGAACAAGCTCACTGTATATGTGTATGTATGGTGGCATTTTTACCAGATTATACCTCACAAAGAGCTAATGGAATGTGTAAAGGAGTCAAAACAGTGACAGTGATTCCTCCTCTGGACACATGAAGATCTGCTGTAAGGAGCTGGCAGTTCTGACACTTGGACTGAACTGTAAAGGACAGCATTGCTCCTATGGCGGAAAAGAACCAGTTACTGTACTTCGTCCTTTGTCACATCTTGTGACATCGCATCCTATTTTTAGTTCGTTGAGATGACTTTTGGTCAAATTGCACCAGAGTTTGGGCCTGTTCAAGGGCTTGTCCAAATACCTTCATTTGTGGTATTTTCACTTGACCACTTGTCCACTTACATGACATATTTCCTGTATTTGACCAAAGTGTTCAAGTGGGTGTGAAGACCACAAGTGTGTAGAACTTTTTGGGCGTGTCCGAAATCACATACTCTCTTAAGTGGGTACTTTCTTGAGTAAGTAATTACTTTGCGACAGCAAAAAGAGTACATTCTATATAGTATGAATGTGTAGTATGAATGTAACCTGTACATACTGTATTCGCCATGCTGTTATTGTCATGTGACCTACCAGCGCCAGTTTAGTTGTGTCACTGCCATTCACAAATCCTGTCCCGTGGCCTCATGGGATAGTAAAGTGTTCATTGTATGCACATTTCAGAATTACACCGGAAGTAGTAGGTCATCCGGGTACTTTTTGCCTACGCTTTTATGACTACTGTGAATTCCGACATACTTCTTTTGTCACCTACTATATAGTAGGGAAGTATGTAGTTTCGGATCCAGTAAAACTGCAAGTGTTTACTGAGCTTTATTTTGATTTTCAATACTTTGCATTTAAAATAAACTTCTAAATGTCTGTTCAATATAGTCTCTATAACAGTTCAATAGTTCAATGTAATCTCTATGACAGATGACACAAATTAGTAATTGTGGTGCTTCTAATTAAGTGATAAAAAGCAGTTGCAAATGTTGTACAAAATAAACATGCTCATCTTTGCACCAATAAAATGTGCAACACTTTATGTTTTGTACCAAATTATATGTAATATCTTATTATTAATAATATTTAACACTGGAAAGGTTTCCGTGACTTCTTGTGAGATCTTGGCAAAAAGTCTCACAATTTATTTCCAGAACATGATTTCCAGATTTAGTGTGCATTAAGGGCACTGCGCTTTGGCATTTTGAAGACCTGGGATCTACATTGATATATATAAGTAGATGCCACATTCGACTGCTCCAGACATGTTGACTCGTCCGCCATCTTGGATTGTTCTATATGTCTTCGCTCACAATAAAAATCAATGAGTTTCAAGATGCAACAACATTGTGCAGCATCTGGTTGTAAAAACAGCCTAAATTTAAATTCCTGAAGAAACTGGATAAACTTTCACAAGTAAGAACATGTTGGTTTGTGTTTTTAATATGTATTAACTCAATATAGCAGTTTTTAAAACTAAAGTACCTTTTAAATACCTTGTTAGCTAACAGTTTTGTATTGTTGTCTTGTGTTAATTTAGAAAAAGCATCTGCTAAAGTCCCCTGCAAATATAGATATCCATGCACGCGTAACTACAGTTCTGTCATGACAACTCTTGGAAGATTTTAGCATGGTAATGGATATGACAATGTATTTGGCCTTGACGGAATAGATCTGCTATGCTGCTGAATTGCTGCTGCTGTTGGTTATTGCTTTTGTAGATTATTGCAACAGCAATAACCAGTAACCAACTAACAGATTATAGGAACTTGCTACTGCCAATACATACACCAATACGGTGGTACTGTGAGTATTTAAGACATACTGCTGCTGCACAAATAGCATATAAAATAACCTGTAGCATATCTATACAAGTGGAGCTGGGGAGGTGGAGGGTTTCAGAGGAACTCTGAAAGTGCTGTGAAATGCGGTAGTGAATGCTAACCAGCCATTTAAATGTAAAGCAGCAAGCTAATTGGCTGCATATGCAACATGAACCAATCAGCTTGCCAAGTAATTTAACGCTGTGAATATTATCAGTTTGCGTTAAGGACCCATCAGCCTGCGCCATCTAGAGTTTCATGACAGAACTTGGCATTTGCAGACACACAGGGTACTTGCTCTTGAGTGTTCACAGATGTGCTTTGACTACTTCAATATGGCAGATGGTTTACGTACAGCAGACCATAGAACCACTAATAGGACATCTAGCTATACATATCTATGCCTGGGACAGTCTTGCGCACTTGCTTCCTGTTACGTGCACGTGCTCTTAAGTGGCCAAGACCACAAGTGTGGGTATTTGGAAAAGCACTTTGTTTTGAAGTGGACCGAGAACCCTGAAAAGGTGGGTCTTGGTCCACTTGTTTGATGTTCAGCGTTCACACTTATTAAAAAAGGTCAGAGTACGCACATCCAAAGTGTCTTGGCCAGGTGCAAGATCAAAAAATGTTGCCACTTTTAACTTTTTCTGCATAAAGGGAGAATAACAGTGTGCAGATCTTTTTTGTATTATTTAGTATTCACACTTATTCAAATCAACTGCACTAACAGAGCAATCACACCAGAGTTCATTTTAATCAAACCATACCTGCCAAGTGTGAACACACCCTTAAAGGAAACCGAGCACCAAAATTTAGCAATTTTTGGAGGTGGGAAATCATAAATATTTTGGGGGAAAAAAAGAAATATTTTTTTCAAAAAAAACCAAAAACCTTTTAACTTCATAAGTGAACTTTAAGAAACATATTTTTTTTAAAAAAAACAAACATCTTGAGCCCTAATGTATTTTTGTTCATCCCCTTGTTTATCTGTGTAAATATTGAGATGATGCCTTGAACACCTATTATCCATGTATTGTCCTGTGAAATATTGTGAGTTGTGAAACACAAAAATGTAAAGAAAAGAGAAATCTTGTTATTAAATGAACTGATCCCCCATGTATAATTAAGAAAGTATTAAAAATACTGTAAAACTGTGTTTAAAAGAGAGAATTCTTTATTAAAATAAACTTTTAAGACTAACTGTAAAGATTCATTGTTTGTTCATAGATTATTAAATTAGAGTCAGTTGTCAACTGTTAATAACATGAAATAAACCTAAAATTGAATGACAAAAATAAAAATGATAGAATGCAACAATCTGCTGTGAAAGCATTAATGATTGAAAACCAAATAAAATACAACCAAACAAATTTGTAAAAACATTTATTTCCACACCAGGCCTGCAGTAATTTAAATGTAAATTAAGTTTACAGACATTTCCTTCAACCCTAAAACACAACACTATGCAATGTGAAAATACATTACCCCAAAATACAGGTAAAACTCTTGTGAAAAATTAGGATGAAAAATTCCTTCATATTAACATTAATACATTGGGCCTTTTTGGTACCTTTTTTAGAAAGTTCATTATTTATAATTCATTATTTTTTTTTAAATCTTCAAAATCACTTGATGCAAAAGAATGCAGATACAGAACTGCTCAAGATGAACCAACAGCAGTTCTAATGCAGCTTCTTCAAGTTTTAAAGAGTTTATTGTTAGTGCCGGCCTTATTTCTACAATTTGTCAGGATGTCCACTAAAGGGCAGCAGTGGTTCAATATGCTGGATGTGCTGTGCTGCCATTCCATTGAGGAAGAAAAGGAAGGTGGCGGTGAACTGGCACCAGAAGGTGAGAGTAAACCCAAGAAGCGTTGCAAATGACCCTAACAGGAGTACAAAAGTTGCGACTCCTCCGGCAGCCATTACACCCGCCACCAGCACCAGCCGTGCCCCGAGGGTCCAGCGTCGACTGGAGTCCCTCCCTTCGCTGGCCTGTGACATCACAAGCAACTCCAGTCCGAATATGGCGCTGACCACAGCCAGAGTAATCACAGATCGACACGCTGCCAAGCCCACACCCAGACCATCCACTCCTGCCTCCTCCAGATGTCTAGTGCAGTTAGAGGATGCTTTAAAACTCTGGGACCCCAACACAGAGCCCTGCTGCTCCTCAAGTGAGCAGAAATACCACAGGCCGAACATACGGCGGCCGGCGAGCAGCCAGTGACCATCACACACTGCAATTGACGACAGGATGACAGACAGAAATGTACACAGGATAATAAGACTGCGGCAAAATAAGTCTAAAAAAAGAGGAGTGGACTTCCCACGTGGAACGTCCCCGACCTGGAGAGAAACAGAGTTGTCAGAAGAAAACTGATCCACATCTGTATCAACATGAGATCCTGCTGCGGGCACTTACACTATATTGCCAAAAGTATTGGGTCGCCCCCTTCTAATAAACAGGTTTGACTACTTTAGTAATTTCTATGAGTACAAATCTTAATGTTAAAGCATATAATGATATTCTATGAAATTGTGTGCTTCTAATATTATAGCAACAGTTTGGACAGGACCCTTTTCTATTCTAACATGACAATGCCTCTGTGTATAAGGCAAGATTCAAAAAGAAAATTATTGATTCAGTCAGTCTGGAAGAACTTGACTGGTCTGCATAAAACCAAGTCCTAATCCCAGTTTAACACCTAACACCAAACACCAATGACTTGTACATACACTATATAGACAAAAGTATTGGGACACCCCCTTCTTTAGAACAGAAAAATTCACTTCCAAATCTGTGGCAACAACGATGGGAACATAATTCATGTATATAAAAATTGTATTTCCATCTCTGTTGCAACAGTTTTGGAAGTGTCTAAAATGACTGTACCCATATGTACAAGTCATTGGTGTTTGATAATAAGTTTTTGGCTCAAGGTCTGCATTTATAGTCACACCAGAGGTGTTAAACTGGGATTAGGACTTGATCAATATGCAGACCAGTCAAGTTCTTCCACACTGACTGAATCAATAATTTTCTTTTTGAACCTTGCCTTATACACAGAGGCATTGTCATGTTAGAATAGAAAAGGGTCCTGTCCAAACTGTTGCTATAATATTAGAAGCACACAATTCCCTAGAATATCATTATATGCTTTAACCTTAAGATTTGTACTCATGGAAATGACTAAAGTAGTCAAACCTGTTCATTAGAAGGGGGCGACCCAATACTTTTGGCAATATAGTGTATGTTTTGCCCTTTCTAAGGACTGAATAGACTGCTGGAAAATTCAAGTGTTTTAAATACTCTAACCTCTAAATATGTAGTTTAATAAAAAATAGACCATTAGAAAAGTATCACTGCAAATAACAAAGTTTTTCCTTCTCACAACTATGTAAACAACACATAATTTTGTTGTGTATTGAAGTACTTTCTTGTCCAAGTCTTGGCGCTATCGAACTTGCGCTATTAAATATTAAGTAGCTAGCTAATCTTGCGTTTTCAATGATTCCACTCTAAAGAATAACATAAACGTCAAATTAACATATAAAAAAATACATTTAAAAGGCATTACCCTGATTTTTATTGCCGTCATATTGATTTCAACGTGCCTTAAAGCCCACAGACAAGGAGAAACAAGACGAAGGAGCCAAGTCAACTCCAGTCGAAAGTACAATATAATTTTAGTGTAACATTAACTGACGTCGATCAGCTAAAGTAGTTCAGTCTTCAAACCCGCCCGTCCCGTCTTGCTCCTTAGACACGCAGATCACAGGCGCTTCGTGTTAGTTTTCCGGTCACTGAGGTTTTCGGTAGGAATCAGATGTTATGCTAGAGGCAGCATTTGTATAAAGGAGTTTCTTCAAATTTGGACATTTTTTTGTCCTAGGGTATTTTTATTACAACCAAATAGCCTATTTAAGTTTTCTTTATGTTTGCTAAGGTAACAAAATTGTCTTGTACATAATAATATAGAATGCATATGCATTAATCTTTTTTTTTTTTTCCTTTTATGCATACACTACATTTTTACCCTTGTCCCAGACTTTCAATCTTAACTACAAAAACCCATTGATAAATAGTAGACTTATTATTTAGTACTATCATCTAATTAAAGAGTAAATTTCGAGATGTATGGTTGATTTTGAGTGAGTCAAAAAATTAATAAATTAAACATATAAATAAATAAAAATACTGTATAAAGCATAAACTTGAGCCAAATTTCATGCATGTGTGCATGAAAAAAAATCATCAAATTATGCATAAAAATGTCTAAAATGTGCTTTTACATCAATTGCTATAAAAATGTGCTTAAGCAATTAGTGTTGGTTGTTTTCTTCCAACTTTTTAATGTCAATCACCGACAGAGAATGCTTTAAATACAATGTAGTGTAAATATTTAAGGTAACTAATTATTTTTAATAACAGTACAGTATCCCATTGTTCCATTTTTAGTTTCGTAGGGCTTTGAATCGATTATAAACTTCTCCAGTAGCCTAATTAGGTTGCTAGAACCGGGCTATTGTAACAAATAAGTTAATATTTATATTAATTTCCATTTTTCATTCTACACTATAGTAAAATGGCTACTTCTTACTAGTGTAAAAAAAACAAAAACAACTGAATAGTCACTAGCAGTAGTATAACTAGTTTATTAAGTAATTAGTAAAGTAATCTGTTGTTGGTATCAAGCACACAGCTATTACTAAAGGTAGGCCTTAAACTCTGCTAAGGATGTTTCTCTTCACAGAAATTGCTAATCATCTGCTGATTATCATAATTATGGACTGACCAAAGTTCCTTTGGGTGACTGTGACCTAAAACATAATTATGCAATTTATAGTCTCTAGCAAAAAGACTTTTCCAGACTGAGGTGAAGACATTAGGTAGGATAGAACACTCATCCATCACATAAACCCAGTGAACTAGAGTGAAATTTTTTCAAGCCCTTTTGTGTTTGTAAATGTCTGGTCAGGTGATGTGAGCCTATATCTACAGCCAAATGACTGAAAAGATGTTGATAATATCAAGTACTGGCTACGTTACAGTTAAGGCAGGTCTTATGTATTAGGAATGATCGACAAGTAAAGTCATTCCACTTGATATTAGTTACAGCCCCAGACACATTATCAAGTCCATCTCAGGAAAACAACTCAATTATAGCATAGAATATTGCTATTTTACAGGAATGCATTACTACATCTTGAAACAATTAATTAAATTCAACACTCATACGGTAAATGCATTTGATTATTTGATCATTTTTTAATCACAAAATCTTTCAAAGGGTCTCAAAAAAACATAAAACATTTTAAGGGAAATCCAACATGTTTTTCTTAGTCAGTGCTTGTAAGAAAACACATAGCAAAAATGTTTTTTGAAAACGTGATTTCATGGCATTGCATACATTTGAATTCATTAGGGATTTTCACTACATGGTTACTGGTGGACGATTTCTCTTGGCCTGCGAGGAATGTGCCTATTCTCTCACACAGAATACTACAGCGTAACTGCGACAGCCTTGTGAGGGGACACACTGGAGGCCTAAAGGCGCTTTATGGGAGAACAGTACAGGTAAAGGCAGGCTGGCTATGATGGGCTCCGTCTATTAGATTCCGTATTTCCCCTTCAGCTCCTCTACCTTAGCGATGTATGCTTTCATAGCATCCTCCTTACTCATACCTGAAAAGTGCAAGAGAAGAAAAACAGACAGTGAGACACACACAGAGTGAGCTGCTTTTAAAGCTCATTTACAGTTTTGTAAGTTGCTGAAAAAACACAAACTTAAAATGATATTTCACTGCCCTCTGCTGGTAGGGAGGAGAAACTGACCTTTCTTGGCCTCCCAAGCATCCCATTTGGCCTTGCCAGTAAAATCTAACATGCCTGGTCGAGCTGGAAAAAAACACACACATTTTTTTAAAGAGCAACAGTTTTGATTCAGAGATAAACTTAGGGCACATTATTTATTCACTTTATTTTTGATCAGGAAAAGCTCACCTGTGTTAACATCTCCTACGGTGCCCTGTTTGTACAGACTGTAAATTTCCAGCATCTCAGTGTCCGTTGGTTTCGTTTTCAGCTGTTTGACCTCCTCTGCTGCTTTCTGAAACTCAGCCTGTGGAAAACCAGCAACATGAGCTGACAGAACACTCGACAAATACACTGTAATTGTACACTGTGATATGAACAATCAATCAGTAATATTGATTTAGGTTTCACAACCCTTAAGTAGACAAAAATTGTGAGACGGAGCTGAGCTATCACAGTTCAGTGAGTGAGTTTATTCAGTGAATGATTCAGACTGATTCATTAAAATGATTCATTAAAAGAACTGGATCAATGGTGAGCCATTCATCTCACCAAATTTACAATTCATAACTCAAATTCACAACATAACTTATTTTGCTGTGATGCTTTAGATTCTACACCAGAGATGGAGATTTGTTTTGCATCTAACAAGCAATTCATGAGACACCAGTGATACTTTATGATATTCATATATTTGCAAGACTAAAGGCCCGTTGACACCAAGGACTAGAACTATAAAGATAACTATAATGATAAGGATATTACATTAAATTTACACAGCAAAGAAGGTACAGAAGCACTTCGGAAGTGGAATATAGGGGTCTTTACACAGACTGTTTAATGCTGCTTAGAGGTGGGGCTGAGCAGGCATAATTTAATCTAGTTTTTATGCGGCACTGCATCTTTACAGCCTTAACTCATCTGTGTAAAGACATCTTAACACAGAAATTACAGCTGTATAATTTGATACTAGGATCTGAGGTGAGTCAGAGCAGGCATAATTTAGTCTGACTTTATTGTGGCATTGCATCTTTACACTGAATTTCGAGCAGCTTTAACTCAGCGGTGTAAAGAGGCTTAGAGTAAACTGCAAAAAACAATAATGTTCAGTTTATCCTAAACACTCGCTGCAGTTTTGTTATCTGTCACTTTAAATGCTTGAGCGCGGATTCTGATTTTAATTGGATGGATTCTTATTGGCTGTAAATGTTTTTGCGGGCTAGAAAAAAAAAGTTTTAAAGTGATAACAATATTGTTCATTGATTCATGATTGTGTCATTACTGTTATAGTTTCTTGATTCTATTCTCAAAGAATTAGAACAATTATCAAACCTTCGTAACTAGTTCTCGTTATAGTTGTTGTCCTTGGTGTGAAACAAAACAGAATAATAATCACTTTCAGTCAAATTTCCCCCAACGCCCCATTAATTTTAGACTCCGCTTTGCACAGTATACAAAAAGCAAATTAAGAAGGGTAAAACCCTCCCCATCCATATGCATTCATCTCTCATTCTTATTTCTTACAAAAAGGACTGAAAAGATTTCAGTCATGGCTATTTTACATTCTTGGTCTTGGTCCATAATGCTGGCAGGTGACATGAACTGATTATGTAACCGTGCACAATGGCCAGCACTCAGGCTTTTAGCAGATATCTATATAATCACGGGGGTCAAACTCCATCCCTCTCTCTCACACACTTTATTATGCCTGTAATTCTTTGACCTAATTACGTGACATGCGCACTAAGGCTCCTCAGCATCGACCGACTTCTGTTAGTCCATCTTCCTGTTACAGTAACCACACAACGTGCACGAGAAAACCTCAGTCTTATCATGGCAACATGCTATCAGATTTCAGTGCATAAAGACTAAATACTGACCCACTTCTCACACCTTTAACTGACAAGTATTTTTGGAGAAGAACCGTTAACGTCAACATTTCTCGCGTTATTATTAGGCTATTATTTTTAAATGTGTTGCAGTCAAGTCCGCACGCTCTAATACTAAAATAAATCTAAATCTAAGAACATCGAATTAAACATCGCATTTTAGTTGATTCAGTAATTTTCCAAAATGTCCTGCTGTTTAGCAATGAATATGAGTCATATGGAGCATGACATGCTTCAAAAGACGGTAACGGAACTGAACAGAACGCTTTCATGTTTTTCATTTGCATTTAGATTTTTCACTTCAAAATGTATTTTCTGTCATCATTTATGAACCCTCCTGTCATTCCAAAATAAGCATGGCATTTTTTCAGTGAGGCGGAGAGCAAAATATCACCTTTCTCTTTTTACTGCTTTGCATAAATTAAAAATGAACGGTAAGGCTAACATCTTGTTTTGCGTTTCGCGGAAGAACGTTATTCTAATATTTTTTGGGGGGAACCATTCATATAAAAAGGTTTCGTAAACGACACATCAAAATCGTCTCTAACGTTTTACCCCAAATGGAACACAAAAGCTGGCTCAGTAGCTCTATTATAATACACTTTACATTCACGCCACACCCACGCAGACATGGCGCTCTATTGAGGTCTGCATGCAAGCCCTCCAGTGCCATTTACTACATGTATTGTAAGGTTAACTTTTTACCTCTGTCGATCGAGGTCAACCAGTTCCTATCATTAAGACATTTGAAATGCTAAACAGTTCAAGTGTGCTCATACAAACAGCACCATGTCGTTTTTTTTTTTTTACCTAGAATTCTCAGTACAGCACATGAATCATACATTGCAATTCTCAAATACTCTCATGTCAGACAAAAGCGTCTTGTTTGTTCATACTGACCTCAGACATGGTTGTAGATGTTTCAGTCTGTTATAACGATGCGCTTGAAAACCCGTTGTGATGGCAGCTCGACGCTCTGACGATTACTGTAGCGTAGCTGTCACGCCCATGACCACGCCCCCTCGTACTCCATTGGCTGCCGAGACATGTACTGAGCAATCTGTCCAATCAAGTTCATGAAATTGTAGGTTCTTTTAACTGGGCCACAGGGTCACGCCAGGGATGCCAGATTGAGAGTATTGTGCAAATATAGAGATGCCCTTTATTCAAACAGAATTTGCAACAGAAGGTCTTTTACACTGACGTGTACTATGATTTTTATCAGCGGTTTTGCATTTAGGTTTTTGGACAAAACAACTTATTCAATTCCTTAATTAAGGTGGTCTACTGTTAATGTATGTAAAAACAAACCACAAATATTACTAAAATAAAGGTTTGTGGAACCTTGATTCAGTTTTTATAGATGTTTGGAATGCAATACTTTTATATATAAAGCTCTTTGGTAATTAACCACAGTACATTGATCTACATAATGCAAATTACCTTCAAATATTGTGTTTATAAACTTCACTAAATCTCAGTCAAAAACAACACAAGCAGCCTGATAAAGTGACCATGTATGCATGCTGGCCCTGATCCATTATACAGAGCACTTGATGTAGCCTTACGTTTACGCACACACACAGTTATAATCAGATGTAACAGTATTTTTTGCATAGTTAACATAGTGAACTACGTACTAACAGTCTTGCCACCAAAGTGTCCATTTGCAAGGGCGTTGAAATAGTTGAAATAGTTAGATCCAATCTGATTTGCTAGCTACCACACAACTTTCTGTTAGTCCACTGGGAAAGTCATATTTATAAGCTTCCAGACTCATGCAAAAACATGGAGATAAGCCTTATTTCCTCAAGATCATGCATTTCAAATTTTATTTCATTCTTATATTTAAAAAGATATAGAGAGAGATATTTTAGATTTTTATTATTATTAGTAGTAGTAGTAGTAGTATTTTATGTACCCCATTTGGCCAGTGTCCAAATTATAATAGATTTTTTTTTTTTTTTTTTTTTTTTTTGCATTCCATTTTTTGACAAGGATAAATGGGCATATTAACACTTAGTGCTTAAAAATGTCAACAACAAAAAAAAAAGAAAAAAAAAAAGGCGACTCAAGCCATAGAATATAAAAATAACAGTTCGTTTTGGACTGTGGAGACATTTATTTTTCTTTACAACTTTGTTTCCGCGTTGAATGAGTCACATGCTGAATATATCTTTTGTTCTGTAGCTCTATTGCTTTTGCCTGATGCTATGTTGCCTGATCGACGTTGCGGCTATTTTGGTCTAGAATTGCATTTCTCAGAACATGCTGGAAGTAAACGATTATAAATTAGTATTATAATTACAGAAGTACGCTAAAATAGTGAAGTGGTTGCGTCAGCTCTGCTACCCTTAATTTTGCTTAGGCTTATTTATTTTTTGCGCTGTAATGCTCTGCATGTTTAGTCCGTGTAGTAGTTTGTAATGTGATCGGGCTCAAGATGTGTGACTGGGCGGTTCTGACAGTGCGTCTGGTTCGATCTTTTGAGCATCGCAACTTTAAACCGGTGGTTTTCAAAGACATTAATTTAGATCAGACGGTGGAGGAGTTTATTACATTTGTTAAGCAAGGTAAGACACGATGACAACAGATCTATTATAACCAGAGTTCACATGATTCATGTTTATCTGTAAAGAGCAAATCAGATATTGGCTTGATATTAAACAATGATTAATAATGGTAACTAAACTAAAACTTCTCTCTTTTAAGACGTTTCAACGAGAGCTGGATTGCCTCCACCCTTTAAGAAATTTGACTATGGCAAGTCTACACTTCTTTTTCAAACAAATAAATAAGATGAACAGTTATTACATTAAAATACTGTTAATGTGTTGTTGCAGACACAATGAAAATCATACACCAGGCACATGGAGCAAAGGTAGTTTTAAATCAGATGTCCACTTGATTGTTAACAACTTCATTTTCATGATGAATAGTTTTGTTAACAAAATGAGTAAATCTATTAGTGTTTGTATTCATAATAATAATATTTGTTTTTCATGGTTTCAGACGAATGAACTTGTAATGAGTTTAGAGGATGATGAAAAGTTGATTCTTCATGATGGCTGTAGGTTACGAGCATGTGGTGTTGGTATGTAAAAGCAAAATTTAGGTCTTTGAGATTCAATGCAGTTGACATTTGTACATTTTCATAGAATGATAAATGAAATTTTTATTTGCATATGAAATTAAAACATGCAAACCTGTACCTGCTGAAATCTCTATTTCAACACCTTTCCTCTCCTCACAGCCAATGAGACAGAACTTGCCTTCTTCAGAATGGCAGACTATGAAAAGTTCAAGGCCAATCCACAGACAGAATGGTGATGACGATCAGGATGCAACACAAGAGGCCTTGGAGTATTAATTTACCAGAGGCACTTCTTTTCAGCTGTGGCAAGCAAGTGATCTCTTCAAGTGGGATTGAAACATCTATTTTAATTTCATTTATAGCTATACTTTTTATATTTATTCTTACCATTCAGATACCTTCAGAATATTATCTGATGTACAAGTTTGACAGATTTTGAAGTTAGATGTTTTCATGTTGTCACAGAGTAATTATTTTCTTAGGTAAGAAAACTGTACATTTAAATGCCAAAATGTGTGTTTTGAATGCCAATTATTTTATATTTTTTATTTTATTTACCACAAATCAGATACCATATATCTTGTTTTATTTAAATGACACATTGGAAGTTGATTGCCATTTTGTTAAATAAAGTTGAAGGTATGAATCATGCTTTCACAACACCAAAAATATTGATGGATTGAAAGTTCAATTGAAAACTTCTTTCCAGTACAACATCCACAACGAGGACAGCCAATCAGACAGACCGAGGAAAAAAGTGAAACTAAAAATTTATTAACGTTCCGTACATTTTTCAGAGCAACATATGCAGTCATTGCATACTGTACAACTGGAGCATTTTGAATTTGTATTGTTTATCTGTGTAAATAACCAGACATCCAAACATTACTTTTAAACATTTTAGATCATTACAAACAATAATTTCACACTTGCTTTGTTTATAACAGTTTTCACACAAAAATGTAATGCAGTTTTGGTCATTATTAGTGCTCAGTATGATGCTGGCCTTCCTGTTACAGATGGAGTTTGCAAATTGAGTTTACACAGTAACCAGTCATCTGAGGTATTGGCATACTGTAGTAATAATACAAGGCACATGTTAAGTCATTTTAGTTTATAGCATTGGAAAAGTTTAGTCAGGAGTTAAAGAATTTAATACCTCAGTACATATGACAAGTCTTTCAGTCTTTTTCCTAAGCTAAAAGCTGAGTTTTGAGTCTTTGCATAGGTGTAAGACTCAAATACCAAAATAAAACACTGATAATGGTTTTTATATTCTAGTGAACAGAAATAGAGAGCTGAAGGTCTTGAGGTACTTTATACATGTAAGCAGAGCTCTAGTTTGTATGCTTCTGAGAGAAGATCACAGCTGGTACACACTGCACCTAATAACACTAACATCCTTTCAGAATACTCGACTAAAAAATTATTTTTTCTCTTATGACGATGAGACAAATTTACCAGTATGGCAATCTCATCGTATCATTATTGTTCCCATTTTAGATAATGCCGACTTAAACTAGTCAGAATTTGACCAGTCTCAAAATACTTTAGAAACCTTGTCCACTTTGCGCAAAGCACATCTTGGCTGTAATGTGTTGTTCACTTGTATTTCTTTTTTTTTTCCTGACCTGCATCCCTAAAGTGTTGACCACTTCATTGCCAACTCTATATCTGTTTAACACTTCATTTTATATAAGTCCTTAATTACACCAAGTTTAAAGGCACGTGTTCTTGTATTCATTCCCAGACTTCTACGGTATTCCATTAGCCACCACATGGTGGTGCTGTAAGACTGGACAGTTGCGTTTACTCTCCCATCCCCGGCGGATTCTTGTCAGTCTGGTGAAGATGCACGGCAGAAGAAGGAAGCAACGGCACACCAGAACAATGCAGGGTAGAACTACAGCCAATAAGTAGCTTGGCGGCATGTAGAATGGATATGCCTCAATGCGGAAGGCAAAATCCCAGCCAAAGAAGAGCGTGTGCATGATGGACAGAGTCAGAGCAATGTAGCCCAAACCAGACTGAAGGAAGAAGAGAAAGCAAATTTTATTCAAAAAGCTGTGATTGTGCTTTTGGGTTGAATTTGTTAATTTGTATGCTAATCAAAGACACTGCCGAAACTATGTACATTTGAAATCACACCACAATATCTGGTCAATATCAGAGCAACATTTCCATGTTTTCCAACATTTCCATCATTTTTTCCACCAAAACTAGCAAGGTATGACAAACATCAACATGTAGTGTGATAGATCAAGTGCGGCACATTGGAAATTCAGATACCAGATATAAACTAGGCCTTCAAGAACCACATTGTTTTGAATTTTCTGGTACAGGGTTTGTTCAACCCTGTTCCTAGAGACCCAGGACATTTCCCAATATGCATTCTTATGCAAGCTTGCATTCTAGTGTTCACATTCTACATCATCATCAAATTCCGAAGTTCAATTCAAATACTCAAAAAAGCAAGTATTAAGAATACATGAAATTACCCGGATGTGATCTTGATATCGAGAATGCATTGCATGCAGACTTGAGAGAATCGGAACAGTTAGAAATCCTCATTTTAGGGTGGACGACATATGGAAATCTGCAAGTTTTAAACTTCTCTTTTTCTCATTCAAGATAAAATAAAAAAGATCTTATCATTAAAAATTAAATAAATGTTTTAAAATATTATGACACCTGCAATCTTTTTATTTAATGTGCTGAGATGGTCAGTTGAGTAACAAGATCACAACACATCTTAATTTTCACAAAGATGCATTTTGTGTCCTCCTGTTCTTTCAGAGTTTGTTCTTTTGAGGTAGCCTGGCAAGACTGGTTAACGTAAGTCTGTTCTTTGTATTCTTAAAATTGAGAAACAGCCCCACTTCCCTGCTGAATTTAACATTTGGGCAGTCATGGCCTAATGGATAGAGAGTCGGACTTATAACCCAAAGGTCGTGGGTTTGAGTCTCAGGTCCGGCAGGGGTTGTAGGTGGGGAGAGTGAATAACCAGCGCTCTCTCCATCCTCAATACCATGACTGAGGTGAGACCCCTGAGCAAGGCACCGAACCCCCAACTGCTCCCCAGGCGCTGCAGCATTGGCTGCCCACTGCTCCAGGTGTGTGTTCACTGCAGTGTGTGTGCACTTGGATGGGTTAAATGCAGAGCACAAATTCTGAGTATGGGTCACTTGAAAATTACAGAAAAGTGTGCTTGAGAGGGGTTGGATATAATCTTTGCAGGACAGTGGGTCTCAGTTCAGTGAGATTAATATTCCAGGTCTGAAAATACTTTTTTTTGGGTCTATTTTCCGAACTCAGGTACAAGTGCACAGGGCAGAGGTAGCCAGTCCTGACCCTGAAGTAGTGATGGGAAGTCCGGTTCTTTTCTGCGAACCGGTTCTTTCAGACAGTTCGTTTCAATGAACCGGTTCATCGGTTCTTTTACGCCCTAACGTAATGACGTCATTTGCGATGACGTAATGATATCAAGTCTATCGTCCCGGGCCGGGATGAAAATACATATTCAAATATATAAAGTATAGTCATAACTTAAAGGGATAGTTCACCCAAAAAAGAAAATTTGATGTTTATCTGCTTACCCCCAGAGCATCCAAGATGTAGGTGACTTTGTTTCTTCAGACAAAGATTTTTAACTCAAATGAAGCATAGTGGAAATGATCTGTCGGGCGTATATGTCACGCTCTCTGCACTGTGTAAACAATGAGTGATGTATACGTGTGACAGATCGCTTCTGCGCATGTGTCTTTGCCAAAGGACGTTGACGCGTCACGCGCAAATTTTCATCTTTGGGTGAACTATCCCTTTAAATCAGTTAAAACATCATAATCATGATCTGACATGTTTACAATTAAGTTTTGCAACTAAGCACCCAAATACTTACAGGTGCATCTCAGAAAATTAGAATATGGTGAAAAGTTCATTTTTTCTTGTAACTTATTTCAAAAAGTGAAACTTTCATATATTTTAGATTC
>JAFVLL020033380.1:0-65923 GCA_021397915.2 Tor tambroides | reverse complement strand
TAATTCATTCTTGGACAAATTAATAGTCACAGTCATTGCATTAATTGTTGCATGCATTGCATTGCATTGCAAAAAAAAAAAAAAAAAAAATATATATATATATATGTTGCAATGCATGCAAAAATTAATGCAATATTTGTATTGGAAAACTAAAATCCTCTTTATCTAGCTATCTGTCTATCTATCTATCCATCTATCCTCTATCATCTATCTATCTATCTATCTATCTATCTATACATATATAGATTAATAAAGGGGATTTTAGTTTTCAAATACAAATATCAAAACATTAAATCAACTTACATTTACTGCAAATGTAAAATGTCTTAGGAAATTGGACAAAATAAAGTTTTTGCTTAAAACAAGAACAAACATCTGTCAATGTGGTATGAAAACTTGTTTTCCCTTTGAATTAAGTTGAGTTTTTTAGCCCCTTGTCATTGCCATTGTATTTTAGTTTTAATCATGAACTCATTTGACTTTGATTAATTTCATAGAAAACAAGACTTATTATCTTATGTCATTTTGCATCTCAAGTAAATGTAGCTTGATTTAAGAATCTTTAGATGTTTGCACTGGAGAACAAGAATATCACTTTCTTGTGGTGTTACCAGAAGGCTTTGAAGTGTTGCTAATACAACTCATTGTGCTCCTTAGACATTTACTGACATATTGTGTTCCCTTCAGTTTATTCTTTAAATTTTCTTTACTTGATCATAAAAAGATCTTACAATTACAGTACCTTCATCAAACCTGCAGAAACCCTGTAGTAGTACTACAAACTGCAGTCTAAAATTCACCACATTTCCTCTGTCAGCGAACACATTCATTCAGACCTGTTGCCGAAAGCTTTTGAGTGAGTATTGATGCATATGTGATAAAAGGTTTGTCCAATAAATCTCAGAGTTCTGGATGGATGTGAAATTTCAGCGACAGCTTCCAACCCCAGTATTTATCACCCTAGGTCATCATTTACGTGCACGCATGCAGGTTTAATAAATGTACCGCAGCCGTACAGTCATCACTGACGCACACCTCAGACAGACTACATATTAATGATTCCTTCAGGGCGTAAAATATCAGATTTACCTGTCACGTATCAAATCGATAAACCAATGAGATACCAGATAATGCTGCTGCTGCTGCCTGAAATATCTTATGAGTCATATCTGGAAAACTTTACACACAGACAGACTTATGATTGGCCAGAAGATCCTGCATGAATCATCTTTTGGACGTGTCTCACAGCGCCAGCTGTAAAATCCAGTGCTAAAAGTCATCTACATGTCTTCTCTTATATATATCCTTTCCTTTCCCCCTTTACTTTTTTGCTTGCTACTGTTCTCTCTTACTTTTTCTCTTTTGTCTCATTCAGACACATGACCTCTGCATCCCTCCAGCCTTGAACCGATAAAGACACTCGGATGCCTAGAATAGACACCCTGCCTCTCATTCAGAGCTATTCTTGCTGTGCCAGTGCAGAGCCGATCCTGACAGCTTTGGAGGAGAGAAACAGAGAGAGAGAGAGAAAACGGCAGCGTTGTGTTTGAAGGTGGAGGCTTGCCCTACCAATTAAACTGTTCTCGAGACCGTCAGTGCTGCGTCGGAAATAGTGAAAATCAAAAAAAGGATTTTACCTGCCGTTATTCTCCAGATTGCAGCTGTGAAGCGGATTCCCAGAGGAAAATTTTACGGCTCAGAGATTACTCTTTCAGGAGACTCAGGAGTTCTCAGTTATGTTTCATTTAAGTATTGACTGAGGGTCAGATCATGGTCCCACGAGGCCTTTGAACAAATATCTTACGATGTTGAAAAGTAAAGATTTAGAATGCATTACGTAAAAAGTAACTTATTCAGATCACTTTATAATACGTTAATAAGAGCACAGTTAGAAGAAATAGCTATGATATTTATAATGATCCTTGTTTTTGTATGGAATCGCATTGAAATAGTGGATTTGTGATGTGAATTAGTGTTCATGTTTATACACGTAAAAAATAACTTGTATGTGTTTGGGTAAGAAATCGTTTGGAGGTTTAAAGTTCTGGGATCTCAGCGTAACTACACAGTGTTTCATAATGAATTCAGTTTTCGCTGAAAATACAGACAATCTTGCAGAGCATTAAGTGAGTCAGATGTCGATTCAGAAACTGCTCTGATGGAGTTCATTCAGAACAGGATTCATCACAATGTTCTACTGAATGATTCTCTAAGAGATCCGGGTCATAAAAATTATGGTTGTGTGGTATGGTTTTGATTCACTAAAAAGAACAGCCTTTTGTTCGTGAATCAGTTACACTGTACTTTTTTGACTCACTGAAAAGAACTAGCTCAAAAGAGTCAGTTGTTTGTGAATGGACTGAAATAGTTGTGCTGTGTGGTTTTGATTCAGTAAAAAGTATTGCTCGAAAGAGCCATTTCTAAGTGAATCAGTTGATTCTGGTTGCACTGTATGGTTTTGATTCACTTCAGAAATCTGGTTCATAAGAGCTGTTCGTTTGTGAAATAGCCTGCAGTGTGAATTGCTAGAAAGAATTGGCTCATAGGAGTCATTTGTTCGTGAACTGGATTAAACTGGTTGTGCTGCATATTTTTGATTCACCTAAAACAACTGGTTCATATGAGTGATTTGTTAGTTGTAAAGATTCCACTGAAGGCGAGCGTAGTGAGAACCCAAGTGCAGTTTATTTACAATCGTGAAATCCAAAATCCAAACAATCCAAACAGACGAAGACTTGACATGAAACAGACTTGGCTTGAAACAGATGTGGCATAGCATGAACAGACTAGACTCACCAACAGCAGGTTACAACATCAATACAGGACAAGAAACAAAGGCAAGGACATGGCTACTTATAGCAAACACTAAGGGTCACATGACAAGAACCAACCAATGAGGAAACAAGACACATGACTAGGACGACCAATCAGAACATGACACATTGAACAAGGGAACCAATAGCAAGCAGACATGAGGGCAAGGGAAGCATGAAACAAACAGGAACCATAACTAAACTTCAAAATAAAAGACATGAAAATATGAACATGAAACAAACCCCAAAGCAGACCTTACATTAGTGAATTGGACTACACTAGTTGTGTTTGTTTGTGCAGTGTTCAATGCTTTTTTCCCTAATGTTTTGCATTATTTCATCACATTATTTTCAGACTGCACGCTCACAACTTAGAATTAATTATAATTTCTTTTGTCATGGTAGTATAGATTTAAGCGGTGCACAATGTGTATGCTCAACGGTTACCTTTGGTATGACCCTGGGAATAATGTTCATGTTCAAATCTTGAAGTGACTGAGATCTGTTGAACGCTAAATGAGGCCTTTTTCTTGGGAGAAGAATCTGAGAAGTGAGAGTTGGTTTCCATTAAAAAGGAATGGGATCTTAAAGGGATCTCATTTGTGATTGTTCTTTCCTACAGGTTCTCTCTCTCTATTCTGGGTATGATGTAGGTCTGGACTATTAGTTAACAAATCCCACGATGCCACACTCCTGTGAGAACAAATTATCTAAAACTGAAGTCATTAAGAGGTGATGAGCAGACCTGACCCAGGACAAACGTTTGGGAAAATGCAGACATCTCATTGGCTGCATTCATTATATCTCAGCTCTATCTGCGACAGCAATCAACAAATGATAAATGAACCTCAATGTTTATTCTTCAAAATGCAGAGAAGAATAGGTGGCTCTAGAGAATGTGAGCCTCTAAATCCCTTTCCCTCTATCTCTCTCTCGCTCTCTTTCTCTGCTGCTTCCGTAATTACTTCTGAGCTGCGGTGAACTTGGCCATGGAGACATATAACTCTCCCTTCAAATGTCAGCAGCTCATTGCAGCTGCTCTAATTGGGCTGGTGTAAACGCGAGGTGGCTTTTTCTCCCCCTTCATCGATTTCTTCTCCTTTCCTCACCTTTGTCATTTCACACTGTCTGTGTGTGACAACCACTGCCAATCTCTCAAGTGACTGTTAAAGCTGTTGAGCTCCTCAGGTCTGCGACTGATGTGGAATCAGCACTGTGGTGCTGTCAGCATTGGCCTGATGAACGTTGATCAGAAAGTTTTATTACATTCATCAATAGCAGTTCTCTTGAGGTTATTGAACTGGGATGGAATGCTTTCATTCCAGTGGTAAAAATTACTGTTATTGCACACTAATGAAAAGTAATGGACACTTGAGGTGCCATAATGCGAAGTAGTTGTATTGATATATATAATCACAGCTTTTTTCAGCTCAAAAGTCCATCTATAATGGTCTATTATAGACTTTTTAAAAGATATTGAAAGTAGTGCTGTCAAACGATTAATCGCGATTAATCGCATTCAAAATAAAAGTTTTTGTTTACATAATATATGTGTGTATGTGTATATTTATTATGTATATATAAATACAAACACGTGTATGTAAGTTTATATGTTCAATATATTTATATATAATATAAAATGTAAGAATATAAATTTAAACATGTAAATGCATGTAATTATTTTCAAAATATTTACTGTATGTGTGTGTATTTATATTTACATAATATAAAAAACAGTACTCATACATATATTATGTAAACAAAAACTTTTATTTTGGATGCGATTAATCGCAATTAATCGTTTGACAGCACTAAAAAGTAAAATAAATAAATAATTATTATGACAAGAAATAGTTGTATTGTTATATATTATTGCAGCTTTTTCAGCTCAAAAGTCCATTTGTTATGGACTATTGATAGATTTATATATGTATATATATATATATATATATATATTTTATTCCTCGGTTTACAAGTTATAAATGTTTGGAAAGTGTGCAGCATGGACCTGTTTTTTCCATAATTTTTGCTCTAAGACAGAAGAGAGTATCCTGATTATTTTGAAGATTTATTTCAAAAGAAACGGCCCTATAAAAGATGCACCTTTAATTTTGTCATTTTCTTCTCACGACCTCATGCCATGGTCCAGAACAGCTTCCTCACCTTGGTGAACCTACCTAAACTTCCTCTAACGACCACCAGAGAGCAGACTAACACAGCTCACAGCCGCCATAGACATGCTGGCATAATAGTTTACTTTGGCTTAAGTGAAGGAGGGAGCTACAACACCACAAAAAGAAAAAAAAAAATAACCTGGATGTCATTTGTTTTAGTCATGGGCGCAGGTCTGTCTGATAAAGTCCCTGATATCACAGGAGAGCCCAGCAGATTACAGAGATTTTGAGGAGAGCCAGAAATAATTTACAGAGATTTCCGGCTCTGAACTCAAAGCATTTTGTGAAGTCTCAAGGTTCAGTGGTTTATCGATATTGTATTTATGTTTATAAAATGTTCACAAAGAACACTTTAGACTTATTCTCTGATGTCCAAAGCAAAAGCAAAATGTTCAGTCATTCAAGATAATAAGGTTACAAATCTCTGTCTGAATGGATGCCTTCCTCCAGTTTGTGTGTGTGTGCCTCTGCAACTAGAGCACATCACAGGTAATTCATAACTCTGACATATCATACATCATAATTGTACAGCCAGGTTTGCTGGTTTGCATTTCTCTGATGTGACTGAACTTCTATTTGAATGTGACTCGTGATTTGTAGCCTATAATTTAGTCTGTTTGATGTTGGTATCAGTGTCAGGGGTTTCTGTGAGCTTATAGAGCTCGTATCTGATCAAGGCTCTGTATGTTCACATTATAAACACACATAATCATTGCAGTCTTGGGGCTAGATAAGTGGTATATTACTAGGGCACGGTATAAGTGGGATGGTAATAGTCAGTTAGTCTGTTTAAAAGGTTGAAATCTTTTATACCCTCCAATTTTTTCCCTTTTCCCAGAAAGTAGCTTGCAGCGTTCAGATGTTGAAAAACTAGCGAGTTGCCTATGTAGGCAGCATTTTAAGTGCTTCCAAAACTTGCACATAATTATGCTTCTTGCTAACCTTTTTTGGCCAAATTTTAAGACAGCATAGGAAAAACATTTCTTAACCAAAATTCCAAAAATTTACCTATACATACAATTCGTTGCAGTTTCCAGGTGAAATGAACACTAGTGGCAGTAAAACACCAACATTTATTCCTTTTCACACAAATTTTGATTACAGAAGCACATTATTAATTACTAAAGCAATAGTTTGTGTTTCCTTTAACAATATATGACCTCAAAACACTTTTATCATCGTACATAATTTGTAAACTAATGCATTGTGACATTTGCATCACATAACCAGCTTCATGTGCATAGCTTTTCTAACATAGTAAACTTGCTCGGTAGCTCACCTGGTACAGTATTGCATGAAACATGAGTCACAATTAAGGAACTTAAATGAGGCTAAATTTGCATGGTTGCTTCAGCAGACATGTTATATTTCATACTTGCTTAGATATAAGGTAGAGTTTTGTATAGTTGGTACATTATTTTTGATAGTGTTAACCTTTTAGCGCCAAACAATAGATACTTTATTTCCGAACTGCATACAACAAACAACTTATAAAACATTGACAGATTTATGTTCACCTTTTTCACAAAAAACTGCAATCTTTTTTGCACCACTCACTTAACAATTAACTTGGAAATTTGCAGGAAGCGACATAATATCATTTAGCAGAAATGTTGCCAAAGGCAAGCTTTTTCAGTGAGCCTGAGTTGCATGTATCCTTTGCAAAGAAGGCAGTCCCATGATGCATCGCAACACACTTTAGTTGAAAAATCCATCCAATATTGCAGATGAAACAAGAGTGTTATTTAAATAAATGGCAATACTTCTGTATACTATGAAGTATTGGGGCATTAGCTATGCAACATGCTAATATGAAAGCTATTGAAAACAGTTGGAACTCAAGTTGCTGATGTGCTTTGTGTGAAGGTCGCTATTTGTGTGTGTTGCTTCATACGTAGGCAGTAGACAGCAGGGAAGCTCACTAGGCTTTGGAAGAGAGCCAGTAACTCTGTTGCAAACCCTAGTGAGCTGCCTAACTGTCTACATAGGGAGCTGTCTTTCACGGTAGTACACTAACAGAAATGAGGCTTCACAATCTCTTGAAACTCTTGGTCTGCTGTAAAAACGTACTGCAAAGATAATGTAATACTCTAATCGGCACAAACAAACAGAGCACACACATACTTTTATTAATATTTTTCAATTGTGAACTTTTATTATTGATATTTCTTTTCTGCCATCTTGCATTCATTTTTTTTCACATAGCTTATTGCATTATGGGATTGCCATATCTGCCAAGGTTATAATGAATGCTACCTTAGATTTTGGCCAAACGTGAATAATCTTTGTGGACAACCTTGAGAGCTTGGCTATGATTTCTGAAAATGCTTTCTAGCTAGGGTTTGGAACAGAGCTGTTCCAAAAGGAAAATGTGGTTTTGGGCTTTTGTTTCTTCCTTTTCCTTTTCATGTAATTTAAATGTACATTTTGACGTCCTTGTAGTGCAAAACTCAACAGCAGGAGTCTTTCAACTTTGTAAAGACCAAAACACGTCTGTGTCATTTTTTTTGACAGCGACACAGCGAGTGGTCTGTTTTCATGGCAACAGTCGAGACTCACGTGGACCAGGATGAAAAACTCAGAGATGTTCCACTGTGACGTGGTTTAGAAGAAAGCATGAGTATTCATTTACATGCTTAATACGAATGTGTGTTTATGGACGAGAGCTCTGAAGAACAGAGACCCTTTCAGACACAAAGGCAGAATTTCTGTCAGATATATTTATCTATTTTTTCATGAAACTGTACAAAACCATCAACTAACATGGGTGTATGGGTGTGGATTCCTGAAGCTTGGGGGTCAAAGGTCATTTTAAGGATTTGTTTTTCCTAGTGACCACTACGTATCTGACTGAATTGTGTAAAAATACACTTTGTATGCTCATTATTTTATTCAGTGTGTGAAAGAAGCACCATCAGCCACTGTGTGCACCCTTTGGAGAGAAACTTCAGAAATGCAATCATCATGTGCTGCTTTATTCCTTACCATAAAAATGTAAGGAAATATTCACAAAATGGAAATATTTCTACTTCGAAGCAAAAAATGCTTTGTTTTTGTGCTTGAAAGGGTAAAACCTGTTTTTGTGACAATACATATATTAAAAAAGTGAACCTTTCAGTCAGTTACTGATGCAAATTGAACCTATTTAGGGCACTTCCAGTACAAAGTTTCATCAGCTGTCTGGTCAGAATGTTTCTAGGCTATGACTTCGATTTTTTTCCAGACGTTTCTGTTGACAATTTACTAAAAGTGCTTACAGGGCAGAGTGATGTCGTTGTTGTGAAGAAGGGCCTCATTTTCTCCTTTATTGCTCATACACACTGGCTTTATTTGTCCTATTACTACAATCCCCGTGAGTACATTTAACAAAAATGGTCCAAACTCACCAAATTAGGAACAAACTGTTGCAATTTACTTTCTACTTCTGCCTGAAAGGATGAGACGTCCTTTCTCGGAATCAAGTTGCCAGAGTCAGGTTAAACTGATTGTCTTTTCTTTGTGAGACATAATACTCTAGACTTTTTCTTATTGCAGATCAGTTAAAGCTTGTAATTTTGCTATATATTTCTCTGTTCTCACCAGGGAAACACATATCAGTGTTATGTCAGTCACAGCTTCAAGTTATGATTAGCGCATATTGAAAGGCAGGTGTTTAAGAGCCTGTATCCCTCTGGATTTATGCTGACATTACTGCAAACAATGTCAAAAGAAACTCTTTTGGTAATTAAATACATGCTTTTCAATAGATTTGAATGATTTTTTTTTTCTGTTAATTGCCTAAACAAGTCAAAGCTAAAAGAAAACGCAGAATGCACATAGAATGTAAACACACGTTTGTTTTCTTTCAATGTTCCCACATTGCATTAATGTTACAAACTAGCACCACCATGTAAGCATTGTTAGCTGTACGTGACATGTAGTCATTGTTAGCTGATTTGACATGTTGCCGCTCTGGTGAGTTGAGTTGGATGTTTTTATAACTGTAGTCATGCATGAGTGATAAATCTTTAGTTTGCTCATGTGTATTAATGAAAGTCTGTAACTACAGGTTGGCACTTCTTGGGGAATGTTCCCCATTTGTAATTAGCTCAGGCAGAGAGAGAAAAATGACAATAAAATAAAGGCATGACTCATTTTAATCATGAATCTATTAAACCCTCCAATACGTGATTACAGGTCTGGGAATGAATCATCAGCATCGCTTGACGTCAGATGTCCGTAATTGCAATTTATCCACTTTTTTTTTGGTACAGTCTCTATGGTAATGCATGATGGAGAAAACAAGACCTCAATGACCTGATCTATGAATTAAAAATGGCCAAGGTCTGCAAATGTGACCCGACCGACACGGTACTCACCCAACTGACCTGAACCCACTCTGTTTACTTCTTCCCTGAATAAATATCTATCATATGACTTCAGAAGATTCTGAACATAGTGCAAAAGTCATATGAATGACTTTCATGGTGTTTTTTGGTCTGTTTGATAGCAGCTTCTGTGAAAAATAACATGAGGTTGAGTAAATAATGACACAAATTTCAATGATAACCAAGCTTTGAGGGAAATGCGCACAGCTTATTATGAGCCGAAGGAGAAAACTCCCTCCCTTCCTGCTGTTTGTCACCACATTCCCCTCTTCGACAAACAACCTGCGTCTCTCTGGAGACTTTCCATCCATTCTTCTGTTATTTTGCTCTCTGTCTGTCTCTCTCGGTGCCAGGCAGGAACCCCCTTGGCATGTGAAATAAAGAATTATACGAGAGTGGTCTGCCATTCGCCGCGCATCATTCAAAATTCAGAAGTTCTGTCTGAGTTTTATTAGCCCGGGTAGCAGGAATGTGCTCATAACGTGACAGCATTACATCGAGCGATGCTCCAATAGAATTATGCCAAATGCAAATTGAATCAGAGGTGTTAGAATGTCGTTTTTATTGCACTAGGATCTCTGTGGATGACACTGGGAATTCATTACGCCGAAATACCAATATTACATTTTTGAAGGGGAAGAAAGCGTGCTAAGCAGACATTTCTACGCTACACTGATGGTCCCTCGGTGTAATGGCTTTACAGAAGAAAAGCCAAAGGCAGGGATATAATGTGGTTTTAGAAGTGGTCTGGATCACATACCTGGACTGGAGGGATGTGATCGCGTTCCAGACGATTTCACATGCACTGAGAGAAAGTCAGAAGTGAGTGTGTGTGAGAAAGCTATTGGCGCTTATTTGGATTTCTCCATTATACATTGAGAGAGGTAATTAGAAATGATTAAATGGCTCGTGATAATTGTCTGGAGAGGGCTTGTGGGATTGAGAGCTTTTGAATCGGAGAATTCAAGGACCCACTGCGTTGTCTCATGAAAGTGAATGGCCTTGTGTTTTAGCTGGCTAATTATGTACTATAATTCCATATGAAGTCTCTCTAATGGAAACGGTGCAGGTGTAATTGAAGTTATAGTAATTGCATCTCAGAGCTTCATAATATACAGTTGCAAGGACACTTTGAAATGGCATTGGGCAGACTTGATATAATTCTCTCTTTTCTCATATATCATGGTAATTATTTATTTTTTGTAAAAAAAAAAATGAGTGAAATGGTAGCATTCTTCTTTCTGTAGATCACTGTAAACTTAGTTCATGTTTACTATGGTATTTGTGTAATCTCAGACACTCACCCACATATATAGCTTTTTGCACATCCATATATAACAGATCAGTTTGAAGTTCATAGTATAGCAGCATCAAGAAATAATCTATCGATAGATAGATTTATCTGTCGTTCTATCTATTGTTCTATCGTTCTATTGTGCTGTTGATCATTCTATCAATCATTCTGTAGTTTTGTCTGTCTGTCTGTCTGTCTGTCTGTCGTATCTATCGTGCTATTGATCATTCTATCTTTCTATCAGTCGTTCTATTGATTGATCTGTATACTGAAAAAAATGATTCATTGAATTTACAAAATTTTTTTAAGGTAAGTGGTTGGAATCTATTTATTTTAGCTACATTTAAATAAACAAATTTAGGTGACAGTTTTATCTATCTATCTATCTATCTATCTATCTATCTATCTATCTATCAATAAAGGCTTTGTTAAGCCAACATTTAAAATATGTCATGATAAACCTTGCTTTCTAATAAAAAAATCACACCTATTTTAGTTTCAGTCATAGGAGTAAGGATTTAAATTTTAATTTAAATCGTATTCTCAACTCAGATATGTACACAAAAACTCACTGATGCTTGATAAAATCCGCCAGATTTGGAATGACATAAGAGTGAGTTATTTTTGAGTAAAAACCTTATAACGTCAACTAGAGATCCCCCCTTGAGTAGGTGGTTTTTGGCCAGATTAAGATACAAAATGTACCTAGTTTAATTCTATCAGTCAAAACTTGCTTGTGAAACTAACAGTCTGTGTGTAGTGAGCCCAGCTGGGCAGACAAGCCTAGTCGAGCAGAGAGCAAGAGATACCAGTACTGTTTGCTTGTGTACCATGTTTATGAGAGCTGGCTTTACACAAGCGAATAGTAATGTGTACAGTGAGTACCGGCCCACTTTGAGAACCACTGAGCGCCCTTAGGGTTTGTGCATTTTCATGCATTACTCTGCCAGTCGGTGTCACTGCTGAGGGCAAAGAACAGAAGGAATCACCACACCGAGAGCTTTTCTTCCGCAGGTTTCTTGTAGGATGTGTCAGCTGTAAGTACTATTTAAATTCATAGTCATTTGAGACTCAGGGTGTCAGAAAGAGAAAGAGAGCAAGAAAGGCTTCCCTGACACCTCATGATTCAGCCCCACTGGGGTGCCCACGTGTTTGAAAAGATATTTGGCCTGGAGGTAGAGAAGTGAAAGGTGACCCTGCTTTCTCTCAGGTAATTAACCGCCACAGGGTGTCAGATCCCCTCACGCTGTGGCGTAGCGCTGAAACAGCACATGACGCCATGAATGACAGTTAATATCTGCACACTGCTTAGCATCGCTGAAAACTATGACAGCAGCCGAAAGTATCTGCCAGTCTGTCTGATTCAAGTCACTCTCCGCAGCTGCCACCTCCTTTAGACCGGATTCTCCTGTCACTGTGTCCCATCTTATCACACGTCTCTGTGTCAGACACGTGTGGACACATCAAATCACCTTCCGATGTCACTCTCTCTGTCTTTGTTCCCTACTTCCAGGGATTGACTGGTCATAAGAAGCATAACTTTTCCTGGCGGGTCAGTCATGGCCTGGATGTTGTAACCAAATTAAAGGAGAAGAGCATGTTAAAATGCTGTATATATATAAAGGTGTATATTTTCAAAATGCAATAAAATGTTTCCTCCATACCTATAAGTATATCTAACTTTACCCAGATGTATACATTTACTTGCACATTAAGCGGTATCTACTATATAACAAATCTCAACTACTTCATTGTTACAATACGTTGAAAAATGCATATCACCCGCGATATATTAAAAGTTGGTATAGTGCATCCTACTTTACCTGCACAACATAAACTAATACTATTGCCCAGCTCCAATCTGCTAAATGTGACTAAGACATGAAGATATTAAGATAAAAATTAACACCTTGAGTTTCTGTAAAGCTATACAAATAAACTTGACTTGATTATTGAAAATGTAAGTTTGTACTTATTGCATTTACCATTTATCGCTTAGATTGTATATTGCACTTATAACACTTACATTTAATATGTTTTATAATAATAGTAATAATAATCATTTTTATTGTTCAAATTACATTGAATGTGCTAGCTTTGTTATGTCAGACATATCAAAATTAGTATTTAATGATAATTATTAAGAGTATTAATAAGGAAACCTCACGCACCAGTCGAGGCTCTCAGATCCAAATGATTGCTATGGTATCTTTTTGGTATACTTTTGGTTTACCTGGTTTCAGACAGTATTAGACCTTTCAATAAATATTATGTAATGAAATATATTTTTTCTTCTTTTTCTCACAACTCTTTAGTTTCATAAACCCCTGAAGTTCCATCACAAACCTCTAGGGGTTTGCACACTCTGGGTTGGGAAACTCTGAACTACTGTAGATAACAGAGCATGCAGTAGTCTGTTCTATTCCAGCAGTCTATAGTCCCAGTCTTTTCATCGTCTCTTAATCAAGTCATACTTCTTTGACAGATTTTCATTCTCCTGGCCTGTCCAGCATGCACTGGCAGCTACGGTCACTCTATCTCTGCAAATGCCTGACACGATAGGACAAACTGCCAACCGGTTCCTGTCATCTTCATCGCCCTGTTCTCCGCTGGTCCCCTTTGAGCCTCAGTTGAGGAGTGTATCTGTCACAGAGACGGCTATTTCCTCAGACCAATTATTTGATTAGGCCAGGATCTCGCTCCAGTGGTTTAGCCAGCTAATGAGCAGCCAGGACTAGAGCGGCTAAGCCCCCCAATAAAAGAGGAATTACATCAAAAAAGATCCCAACACCCTCTCATTTTATGGTTTTATTTGTCATTTTAATGAAGAAGGGGGTAGATTAAATAGTTCAATAGTTTAACCCACTCCTGACCACAAGAACCCCAGTGTACTCAGCTGTTGAGTTTCTAAGAAAACTGTGATTGGTTTTAAATACGTAAATATGAAATGTGTATATAGACTGTATATAAAGGAAATGTGAGTGGTGCTTAGTGGTTAATTCTGGTCAAGGATGAACTAGTCTTTCTGCAATTAGTTAAGGCCGAGACACACCGAGCCGCCTTTGAAGAACTAGTGGCAACGAAAGTCGACGGTGTAGATGCCTTGTGTAATGACGCACACACACATAAATTCGGAAGTATATCATTTGTTTGGGTGATTTGATTTGCTTATTCTTATATTTATATATCCTTATCCTTATATTTATATTAAACATTTATTGTAGTTTAATTAGTTTTTGGTTTGTTTTAATAATTTTTTCAAGGGCTGTCAAGTGATGAAAATTTTTAATCTAATTGATTACACGATGTGGAGCTTAATTAATCTAATTAATCGCAAATTAATTTCACATCAAATTTGCCTGAGAAATCACCCCCAAAAGACATTTTAAAGTCATTATTGTGTTAAATGAGAAAAGCATCAGTGATAATAGATAATAGCCAAAAAGTAGCTTTAGAAAGTTTTTTTTTTCATCTTCACTTTTTTCATTTTGAATTTTTGGGTGAACTATTCCTTATAGGTTTTTTTTTTAATATGGATTTAATTATCTTCAGATTTTTTTTATTAATATGGAATTTTTATGAAGTTATACTGAAATATAAGAAAATAAACCTGCCAGTAGGTGGCAATAAATGTCTTAATAAGTGAGCCATTGAGTCATTTATTCATTTGATTTGTACAAAAGGCTCATTCATTCAGGAATTAGATAAATGACTGTCTTTATGAATGGGCCTTTGAGTCATTGCTTTTCCCTGATTCTTCAAAACGCATATTCATTTAGAAATTAAATTCACACAGAAATTCTCCTGTGGCTTTAATGTGTAAAATTTGCATTGACAAAACCAGACAATATTGTGTCTAAAATATAACACAATATTAAGTTCTTCATACAACAGTTCAATAAATATCACATCTGCACTTGTACTATTTGGGACGAAAACAGCACTCGTGTGATATCACTTTTGTTGCTTGTGTGAGATTGCTTAATAAGCAATGCTTAGCTATATCATATGATATAGATATGAGACACAAACTCATACAGAGGCATTTTTTGCCTAAATCTACCCAATTTGATTAACATGTTAAACCGACAGCCCTAGTTTTTCATATATATTTATATTTTCTTCATATATTGAATTTATTATTATTATTTTTTTAAAATCTTTAGTCTGACTGTTTAGAAAACTAATATTACACTTCTCATCAACAAACCATGTCATTTCATGTATCATTCATATCTGTATCTCAATTTTACAGGTCTGAGCTCTGTTCAGATCCTGATCCCTGACACTGAGAAACAGTATAGTAATGCTTGTTTTAATAACTCTAATAATCAAAGAAATAAGTCTCCTCCACAAATCCACTGTCATCCTAATAATGTGTGAGTCATTTTAACATACCTTTTTCATTCATGCGTCAAACGCACCTTACAGTCTGCACTAATGCAATTAAACAAATTAGTAACAGTGCAATGGATATCAAATCCTAAAGATAATTAAACAGAGATTATTGTTATCTCTTTTTTGACATCAATAAAGACTTGTAGGGAAAGTTTATAATGCATTGTGCCTGCTGATAACATTGTTTATTACTGCAAGAAAATGTACAAAAACGTCTTGTCTTAAAATCAGCAGCACTGACTTTTGTGAGTAAAATGCAATTTATAATAAGCCTGATTTACATAGAAAGAATGGCAATGGTTTAAAGCTGACATTCCCCAAATCTAATATCATCCAACAGAAATGCATAAACTGTCTTCAAATGGATTTCCCAAACACTCCCACCCAAGGGTGTAGGTTTGATTTTGGCATTGGTGGGGGCATACCGGCAGACAACAGATAGTTGTTTGATTAATTATTAAAATTATTGCTTGGGACAATTTAGTAGTTGCGGGATATTGGGACATGTCATTAGCATCCCTACTAAATTCTACACCCTTGAAAATCGTATAAATCATATAAAACAATGTCTGAAACTATAGTTCTCTCCTTAAATATGAAGAGGTCAAACAACAGATTAATGAGGTAGGCCTACTCCAAATTTCACAAAAAGCTTATGGACGTAATTGTAATATAAGTCAGACATTGAAGTTAGTTGCTGTTTTTATCACTCTTCTGATGAAGATATCATTCATTTGTTTAGCACCCACATAAATTTTGGTTCCGATCTAAATTAAATGATTCACCGAAGTCCCTATTTGAATCAAATGATTCACGATCCGTGCTCAGAAGGTTTGATTTGTGAACCATCATTTCAGATTGGCAGTGTGTTTTAAACGGGATATATCGCCCTCCGAAGGGCACTTCGGAGTGAAAACCATCATGGCCGCCATATTGAAGGGTTGTTCCAAACCAAAGTGCTCAAAACTGGCCACTTCAAATAGCCCTTTGGAATGAAGGATTTCAAAGGGTACAACTGATGGACACTTCAGGCCACCATAATCCTTTGCACAGGGAAGTTGTTTGGCATCACACCCTGTGTTCTATTCGGAAGGGCTCATCCCTATGCCCTAATCCCTTCAAAGGGTTTATCCTCTGGAGTGAGAGCTTCTAAGGGGTTGGGGCAAAGGGATGAGCCCTTCTGAATTGAATGCAGGGCGGGACTTCGTAATGTGGATAATTCATGAACCCGAAGTTCCAATCAGAATCAATAGATTCACGAACCTGCTCCGAAGTTCTGATCTAAATCAAATGATTCGCGATCCCGATCCGAAGTCCAATGATTTGCACTATGCACTTTGAAGTCCCGATCTGAATCAAATGTTTCGCAAACCCGCACCGAAGTCCCGATTTGAATCAAATGATTCACGATCCGTGCTCAGAAGTTCTGATTTGTGAACTATCATTTCAGATTGGCAGTGCGTTTTAAACGGGATATATTGCCCTCCGAACAATATTTGGCTGAGATACATCTATTTGAAAATCTGGAATCTGAGGGTGCAAAAAATTCAAAATATTGAGAAAATCACCTTTAAGTTCTTAAGTTCACCATGAAGTTCTTAGCAATGCATATTACTAATCAAAAATTAAGTTTTGATATATTTCCAGTTGGAAATTTGCAAAATATCTTCATGGAACATGATCTTTACTTAATGTCCTAATGATTTTTGGCATAAAAGAAAAATCTATAATTTTGACCCATACAATGTATTTTTGGCTATTGCTACAAATATACCCCAGCGACTTAAGACTGGTTTTGTGGTCCAGGGTCACAAATGATTTGCAATACGCACTTTGAAGTCCCAATCTGAATCAAATAATTTGCGATACGCTCTTCGATCAGAGCACTTCGAAACATTGAATAATTTTGCAATGCAGTGGTTTAACTGATTCTGAGTTTGGAAAACTCCGTTTCACCCGCTATGCTTTTTAAAATCATTACAAGCGATGTCGAAATTAAAGTGATCTTTTGATCTGTTTTCTTTAACTGAATGATCAAAGTCATGAGTTTGAATCAGTTGGAGCAGTTCCATCATAAATTACTCACTCAGTTGATTCGTTTTGCCTGTTCCTCTGTATTTTGCATCTTCAGCCGTTTAAGGGAAGGGGGTGGAAGTGGTATGTAGCTAAGTATGGTGACCCATACTCAGAATTTGTGCTCTGCATTTAACCCATCCAAGTGCACACACAGTAGTGAACATACACCCGGAGCAGTGGGCAGCCAATGCTGCAGCACCCAGGGAGCAGTTGGGGGTTCAGTGCCTTGCTCAAGGGTCCAACCTCAGTCGTGGTATTGAGGGTGGAGAGAGTGCCGGTTATTCACTCTCCCCACCTACAATCCCTGCCGGACCTGAGACTCAAACCTACGACCTTTGGCTTACAAGTCCAACTCTCTATCCATTAGGCCACGACTGCCCATGACACTGTCAGTGGGCTTAGGCTTAGCTCGCTAGTTTTTTGACATTAACTGAAATAAGTGAGAAAAGTATGATGTTTACAAATAAAATATCCAGATTTCCATTCCAAAGATAACACAAATCTACGAACATTTTCAGGTGAGGTAACCGGTTTACTGCTAACTAGGGAAGTGACTGCACCTCAGAATGCATGTTAGATGGAAACATTGTGTATTATGATCGAGTTTAGCTTAATTCACTAGATTTTAAATAGTTTGACCACTGCAATTCAGTTGATAACAGTTCAATAGGAAATCAGTTGAAAGCATCCTGTCATCTCATACTATTAAAGTTATTGTTTACCAGTATATATTGTCATAAATATTTGAGAAATTATTTTTTATCTGATTGTAATAGTCAATGTAAAAAGAGCAAATGGGAGAAGCAGATGAACAGCATAATGACATAAAGTTAAAGAGGGTCAAATTTATCATTCAACTGAACTGTGCACATGATACTTTGGCTACCTTATGTGTTCTTACTTCTCCCATGTATTAAATGTGCGTCCTTGAAAGTGCAACGTGAAAGTGCTTGAAAGTTTCCAGCATATTTATTTCAACTTTTCAGGTAACATCAGTGGTATGACTTTCAAATGTGGCCAAAATGACAAAAACAGTTGTTACATACACATTAATTGTTCAATCAAAATTATTGCTAGAGACAATTTAGTTATTTCTATGCCTTTGCTTCTACCATCTGCCATTGGTTGGACAAACAGATAGTCCCGCCCCAAACTCATACACCCGACTGAGTCAATGCAAAGATACGCTGTATTTTGAGTGGTTTATAAGATGCAAAAAATGATGCAACTGTGCATTCATCCATCAGAAGCTGCAGAATATCCCCGTCCTGTTGAAGCATCACCTCAGTTCTGCATGTATTGTCAGGTTCTGCTGTTGTGTGTGTTTTAACCTTACCTCTAAATGTCAGAGGGTGAAATTCAGCCTCTTAATGACATCTTGCCCTTTGCAGACTCTGTGTGCCGGGCGCCAGCAGTTGGACATGTCGACATGCACTGCAGAGGAGGTAGATGCACACTCTCTCAGACCCTCATTATTTTGGGTGTTTCATCATGCTGTAGTTGATATCAGTGTCTATTTCACTGCCTCACTGTTTGCAAATTTACCCCGTAATGATTTATTTGTGTTCCTATATTTAAATCACATCATCATCAGCAAGTGGGTAAAGTCACAATGATAATAAGATGACAGTGATTATAACATGGAAGCCAACGTTCTTTTGTGATGCTGATAATATTACCCATTTTTTTTACATAATATAAATTAAAAATAATGTAAGAAAATAAAAAATAACTAATAATTAAATAACTAATAAAATACCAGTAAAATAAATATAGAATATAAATATAAAATAAAATGATTAATATAGCATAAAAATACAACAAATATTATGGAAGCTTGAATTGTGAGATATAACGTTACAAGAAAATAATAATAAAATAACTCCGAGAAAATAGTCAGAATTGTGGGATATAAACTCGTAACTGTGAGAAAAAAATTCAGAATTGTGAGATGAAATGTTGCAGTTGTCTTTTTTTTTTAATTCTGTGGCACGAAAAAAAAACTGAATTGTGAGATGCACACTGAATTCTGAGAAAAAGCTCTTAATTTATGAAATATAAAGTAATAATTGTGAGAATAAAAACTCAGAATTTTGAGATTAAAAAGTTGCATTTACCTTTTTAATTTTTTTATCCTGTGGTGTAAATAAGCTTCCATAAAATATAAATATAAAAGTAAAATACTAGTAGTATATACAATTATTTTTAATACATATAAAAATATATATTTGAAAAATAGTGAAATTATAAAGTCTAAACTGGACAGATCTGGTGTCTTCATGAATGTCAGCAGTTATCTTACTTGGTCGGTTTTAACAAAAATATTAGAAGCATTTGAGCCCTTCCTCTCAGTAAATGTGTCTGTTTATAGATCATTGCGTTCCATCTCGTAACTTCAGCATCTGGATCTCTCTAGGGAGGACAATAACCGCTGTTGGGGATCTCTTTATTATTTAGAGCTGAAAAACATTTATCACAAATCACCCTGATGGAGACGTGAACACTTCACAAGCTCACTGACTGACAGTTTCCTGAGCGGCGTAACAGGAAGTGAGCTGCTAGACCGACAGTGAACCTGTCATTTATTTGTCACTTGGTACCTGGTACCTGCACGGGGTCAATATTTAGCCAAGCTATACTCACTGCATATTTAAATTAGGCCTGTCAAAGTCCAGTTTTTTTACACAGTATTTTTCAAATTAGGTGGCTTTTTCAGCTGACATGTCAACAATACTTGGATGTTTTTGGACAGGACATATATTTGCAATTGAAGTTCATTCATTCACAACATTGCAGTTTATCTGGCATATTGGGATGTGAGTGATGTGAGTTTGATTTTTAATGAGTTTCCTGTTCTAAAATGTGGAAAATTCATAATAAAGACACAGCGTACCTGTTTTCCTGACTGGCAGTAAATAAAAGAGGAGGAGTTCGCTGTTGAACTGAACTGAGAGGAGTGACGACTTTCACAGAGCTGTCAATAAGAATGCAGATGAATAAAACTAAGCGCCAATGAATATGGAAAGAAAGAACAAACAGTCAAATAAACAATTTCTACATGCGGATGAGGGACGTTCACATATTAAAGATTCTTATCTGACTTTTATTTGGTTTTTATTTCTCACAGCGCAGACTGCCAATCTGAGAGAAGAATTCATTCATCTATATTGCAATCAAAGTCACAGCACTGCGAACGCTGTCGTTGACCTGTACAGATCGTCACACAATATCCAAATGGATGAAGTATTAAACAAAAAGCTGATAGCACAATTTCTCTACTCCTCTAATAAATCATAATTTAAGCAGTTTTGTTGCAAACATTAAAACTTTATAAGAAAGTATGATTTTGTAAAGTATAAAGTGAAATGAAATCAATACTAAACATTTGAGTGTTTAAAAGGGGAAGCAAACAAGGGTCATTGCTATTCTGCAGCACGTTTTCATACTATATTGGATAAATTATTTCTTAAAGATCAAAATTATATTAGCAATTTTTTTTTTGAACAATATCACAAGTGAAATGGTGTGAAATCTACTTAAACTTTGCTACTTTGATCGGGTGTCATTTTGTCATGTTTTCTTAAGGTTCACTAATTCTTAAACTGTCAATTAATGTTCATTTTGTACTTCCTCTAATGTTTCAAACAAAAGATTTTGAATACACTGAAAATAAAAATGATGTAGAAGCAATTTTCGCTGAGAAATTGCTTATAAATTCATAGTCTCGCGTAGCCAGACCTTCAGACTGACGGCTGAAGGTCTGGAATCCATGGCAGCTTTCATTGGCCAAGGCCCGCCCATGATGCCGTTTGACCGACATGTCAAGCAACCAATCACAGTTCGATTTGTTCAGCGTCACGTTTCTGGGCGTGGAAATGTTGCCACAATAGCAGACTAACAGAATAAAACTCTCGGACACATTTTAAAGATTCTATGCTGCGAACTTTGAATATTTCACATACTTTTGAAATGTATTGCTACTATGCAATATACTATGCAACTATGCAATATAGGATAATATAGGATAAAAAAAAAGTGACACCATTATGTGGTAGAAAACAACTCGTAAAGAATTCTCAGCGAAAATTTTGTAGAAAATTGTGCTTATAAATGCACAAATTACAAAGAAATGGCTAATTACATGTTTAATTTAATGTACTGTAAAATAAAATAGCATTTTCTTGTAAAATGTACTCTAATAACCTTAATTTACAACTTTTTTAAATTGTGTATTAGCAAAAGATTGGTTGACTTCTGTGATTTTAGTGGTATGTGTCACTCTAAAATAATACCCTATTATGTCAAATAAATCAATATCATATTTAAAAAGCTATTTAAAATCATTAAAAACTTCACATTGACACCCTCAGGTAATTCAAAAGTTACTGCATAACAGGAACGATCCACATTCTCTTTTTATAATTTCTTGTCTTCTTTCTACTCTCCTGTTAACTAAAGGCAAAACGTATACGTATTTTCAAAAGTACAAATTATGTTACAGTTGAGATGCAAATGTGCCATGTGTCATCAAGAGATAAGGTAAGTAAAATGGATCTTATGGGTCTCATTAGTTGAGTGCCGACCGACGGCCGCAGTGTAAAACAGTTCCGGATCATTTATGTTTGAACGTTTTTTGGTCGCCGACAAACAAAGAACTAATGGAATAATTATCGATGCGGCTTCGCTGATACACAGCGCTATCAGCAGCTGGCACACCTGAGATGCTCTCGTGTAATTTAAACACACATCTAATCAGTCACCAGACTATTGGAAATGAATGTTTGCTTCACTCCATTAATATTCTGCCACTATCTGTCATGCTAAAGATGTTTTTGGTCCAATATTGGATCTCAGAAAATCCCACGGTTATGCAACTTTCCGCTTTTGAATATGAATTTTGACAACAAGGCACTGGCAAATCCCACAAGAGCTCTGGGTAACATAATGACAAAACAGAGCAGAGAAAACAACAAATGTCTAGGCGTGCAGTTTGTGTTCAGACTTAACCGCTGAGACTGAAGTATGAGTAAACAAAGGACACGCTTCCACATGGTCACGAGCCAGAATAGGTCATTGAGATGGATGGGAATGCTAACCGATAGCTTTCGCCAGGGATTTTACACCTTCTTGTGCCTATGGAAACAGGGAAGGACAAAATGAACAAGAAGAAAATATACAAAGCTTAAGTTTGTCTTCCTCTACATTTGATGTCAAACTCTTATTGCCGGCAGACGGCTGAATAATGTTACTGTAATATCACTCCGAGGAAGCAAAATGGCACAGATCATTCTTGCTGAGAGGCTCGATTGTAACTTCCTCATCCTGACCTCAGCATTTTTGTCCCGGAAACTTATTTACTGCTTCTCCAAGGACTTAATTACCAACACGACCAAGAACAATAAAGTCTCAGGCAAACAGTTACAACTGCAGGCTGATAAGGCTTGGGCATTCATCTAAGAAAGCCCTCAATTAAGTCGTACTCTTGACTTTATAGGTGTGCATCGTGCAGAAAACGGCTTTTGTGCAGGCCATTACTTGTTAATAGGTCAGTCACTACTTTTACAGCTCTGACACCGCGACTGGCACAACTAAAGCAAAATGATATTTAGGTAATATAATGTGTGAAATAGCTGGCAGACTGAGGCATAAATAGCTATTTGATGTATGAATATATTGACTGTCGTAATGCATTATTATGACACTCATTTTCAGACTGTAGGTAGGTGGTGTGAAATTGAATAACCATACAGTAAAAACGCTACTTATAAATGATCTGAGTCCTGCAATATTGCTTCAAGATTTAACTCTATCCTGATCTGACCACTAAACGATTCTTTCTGACCAAATCCTTTGGAATATACAGGTATTTTTGATTTAATTGTTCAGTTGATGGAAATCTGGATGGTTGAGGTCTTGAAAAAGGATTTTAAAAACACTATTTTTGGACTGAACTTATTTTTTAAAGTATGCAGTACTCATAGTCATATATGCATTTAAATAATATAACATATAAATGTAATATATCAATATAATAAATAATAATATACAACATGTAAGAACTAAAACTAAAAACAGAAAAATAAAATGTTGAAATATACAAAAATGTACATATATATTTCAAGAATTACAGAAATATATTTTTTTAATTGTTTTCCCATTTTTAGTGTTAACACAAAAGAAGATATTTTGAAGAATGTGGTTAACCAATCAGTTGCTGCAGTCTTTTAGTGTTGAAAAACACTATGGAAGTCAGTGGGGACCAAAAACAGTTTGGTTACCAACATTCACCAAAATATCTTTTGTGTTCAACAGAAGAATGCAGGTTTGGAACAACTTAAGCGTGACTAAATGATGACAAAAATTTTCATTTTTGGGTGAACTATTCCTTAAATTACTCATAGCAAATCACGTGCAATAGCCTAAAATATGTACACAGTCTTTATTAGATTGCACAAGCAAATAAGCAGCCTATATTTTGTATCTTGGTGTGAAAAGGTAGAGATTTTCCAATAGTTTTTGAGAGCTATAGTATCACACACACACACACACACACACACACACACACACACACACACACACATAATAAATCATATGTGTGTTGTGACTTATAATCTATGGCTTGCATAGATCATGGTGGTGTTCCTGTGGATTGCAGAGCTCCAGGCGGAAGGCAGGCAGAGGGTCATCAATATCCATTGCACTTCAGAGGATCATGGGAAAGAGGCTGTTTCTGTTCTTCAGCTACAGACAGGAGCACAGGTGCGTAATGCGACCCAAAACATTCGATGTAAATTTGTCAGAGCGAGTGTGTGCGAAATCAGCGTTCTGTGCTGTTTTCCTACATACACTACGAATAATATCTGCTCCTACACCGACAATATTATGTTTTTCAGTTCCTGTAAGCAACAAAATATAGAATATACTATCCTCAACACCTCACAAATGTTATCAGACCACATAAACACCACAAACAAACACACATCTGCTACATATACACACTGCAAAAAGGTAACATTTACGTTTATGCAGTTGGTCGGCGCTTTTATCCAAGGGAACTTACACTGTATTTGAGGTGTCCATTTGGATCAGTTCATACGTTCCTTGAACGAACTCTTGACCTTGCTTTTGTTTAACCATGACATTTTTTAAGCTACAATAGGGCATTTTATTTTATTTTATTTTATTTTATTTTAATGTGATTAATTTGTTTAATCATGGACATTTAATTAAAAATGTTCAATTAAATTTCTAAAAAAATAGATAATAGTATATTGTGGCACATTATCACTACATTTATCTGCCTGCGACTTTATTATATTGAGAACTGGTTTGAAAACATACTCCAATAATCTTTATTTACAACTTTGAAAAATAATTTATTACAGTCTAAATGAATTAATACTCTTTTTTTAAAGATTTGATGCCACTAACTTGATATATTCTGCTATTAGTTTTTCACTCAACAACATTCAGCTCAGTTCGTTGCACCCCAGAAGATTTGCAGAGACATCTTTGTGCACGCTATGCATAAAGCAGGATTTTAACGGGATGTGGGTGGCTTGTGGCCAGCAGGGCATCCTCACAGGGCAGTGGTGGATAGGACCAAATAAGAATGTTGTAGAACAGACAAGGGTCACGACAGTCAAAATGAGATGCGGTGTATAATAGTCCTGAGGGATCAGCGCACTGGTACATTTATCTAGAGACAGCACCTTAAGAATCAGCCTCTGCATATTAAGCACATAATTAAGGAAAAGCAACAAGAGGCAAAATCCATAATAGCAGCATAAACAGTCTAAGACTGGAAACTAGAATTATATGCAAATTAGATGCAGCTATTTAATGTTAGATTCATTGAGTCATCATACAAAGTAGTTTATTCATTCTGCTGCCTTTATAAAATGAGCTCACAAATAGCCTGTACTGTTTTAGCTTTAATGATGTTGTGCTGCGCTCTACGCTGTCGGCTCACAGTGATTGTTTTCATTGCTTATTTTAAACACATGCACAGACAATAAAGTGCATTAATAATAACTTAGCAAGTGCTCCTATTGAGTGAAGATTTTGTAACTGTAGAGTCAAATGTTAACATGAAATGTGTCAGCATATGCAGGGCCTTGCAAAAATAGCTTCCTCAGAACCATTGAGGGAATTCAGAAAGGCCGGATCCTGGTCCCATGAGGGGTCTATTGTCCCACGGGAAGCCCCAGCGGTGCCCCTCGATTGTCATTCAGGGCTGTAGTGATCATCTTGTGCCGTCTGTGCCGAGGGACCACGTGTTCAGCTTTCATTGGTGGATTCTGGTCATGCTGCTGAAGTGTTTTAAAGGCCCCTGGCTGTCTGAGACTCCGATCCAGAAACCAGTCCTGGACTGCAAAATCTTAGTTTCAAAAATTTTAGGTCCCACTTTATATTAAGTGGCCTTAACTACTTACATCAAAAAATAAGTACAATGTACTTATTGTGTTCATATTGTATTGCAAAACACTTCTGCTGCTATTGAGGTGGGATAGGGGTAAGGTTAGGTTTGGTGGTATAGGTAGGTTTAAGAGTGGGTTAAGGTGTGAGGGATGGGCCAACAGTGTAATTACAAATGTAATTACAGAAATTAATTACCTGATGTAATTACATACAGGTATTTTTAAAATATAAGTACAATGTAAAAACATGTATGTACAGAATAAGTGCATTGTACCAAATGATTAATTTAAATGTAAGTACATAGTAAAGGCCACTTAATATAAAGTGGGACCAAATTTTAAAATAACTGTTTAATATTTGAATATATTTAAAAATGGAATTTATCTGAATTTTCAGCATCATTACTTCAGTCTTCAATGTCACATGATCCTTCAGAAATCATTCTAATGTGCTTTTTTTGTTTATTTGTTTATTTGAATTTTTGTGGAAACAGATGTTTTAGTGATCTTTGAAGAATAGAAAGTTCAAAAGAACAGCATTTATTTGAAATATTTATGTCAAAGTGTCACTTTTGATCATTTTAATGCATCTTTGCTGAATAAAAGTATTTATTCATTGTTGCAGTGTGTAGTTTGCACTTTAGATGAAAAACAGTAATTAGAACATAATTAACATTCAATTAGCCTTTACCTGTCAATCACTAGCACATTTTCTGCATTAAAACCTGAAGGATAATTATCCTGTATGGAAATATGAAAATTTGCAAATGAAGACACTGTATATAGAATTTTAAAGAAGTGAAATATACATATATATATATATATATATAGTATATTTGTAATATTTGTAATATTTGTATTGTTTGTATTTATATATACATAATAAATATACACAGTACACATACACATTATGTAAACAGAATTTTTTATTTTGGATTTGATTAATCGTTTGACAGCACTAATATATATATATACTTTAGTGTTTTAGTGCTTGGTCTAGTGCTCTTATGAATGTTTTTTGCGTTTCCCTCACCGAATGTGCCATCCTGTCAGCAATAACCTGTCCATTTGATTACTGTCAATTTAAGTGCCAGATATTAAAACAAACGAAAACCGATAAGTACATAAAATAAACTGAAATTATTTCAAAACTTTTGCAATTAAGATAAGATAAAGATATCGCTGACCCTAAACTGCAACATCCTACTTTATTAACTTTTTAAAGTGTCAAATTAAGTGGAAAAAGACAAGTCCAAAAACGTTTATAATAGCTGGATCTGGCAACACAGAGGCTGCGCCTGTGCCCTCGCTCCCAGCTCTCCCATCAAGCCTCCTTCACTCCGCCAGCGTCTCGCAGCGATCATTTTCATACCACGGACACTAAACATTCTTGCAAACGGTCTAAACTGAATTATACATGTCATGCAGACATTCATACAAGGAGTTTAACAGCAAATTAGTAATTCAGAGAACAAATTTTATTTTTGAACATGAAAAATTCGGACCACGGTGACCTCATAGCTGGCTACGGGCCTGATTGCTACAAATATACCCGTGCTACTTAAGACTGGTTTTGTGGTCCAAGGTCGCATGTATACGTGTGTGTGTGTGTGTGTGTGTGTGTGTGTGTGTATATATATTTGTATGTGTATATATACTATTAAGAAAACTACAAAACAAAGTGTTTAGCTGAAGTTGGTTTGGTTATCAGCAAGTTACATGAAAGCACTTAGTGTTTAGAAAATGCTGAGACAGCAATGATGTAGAAAATTTGTAAAAATTGCCAAAAATCACCTTTTTGTCAAAAATTTGAAATTCAGAGAGCTCAGAACAAAGCTTTATAAGTGAGTTGGATGTACCATTTGGGGTCCTTTCTAAATATATGATAAAATGACAAAAAAAACCACCCAAAAAACATGCACTGTTTGTTACCATTTAATGCATTATAATTCGGAGGAAAAGATTTCAAAAACATCAACAGAAGCACACAATGACATTTGACATGAGACAAACTGCCCATTATACTCTACAAATATACAACCTCTCTATTTCCAGAGACCGATGTCAGCGAGGACAAACAGAGGCATGGGACTGACAGATTTTGCACCTTACAAATATCAAGGGCAGCCACAGCTCCTCTGAACTCTGTTCTCTTTCCCACCCCAAAGACAAAGTTTGATGAATGAGGTGCTCTGAGATTCTGCGTGGCCTATCTGTTTCAGAGGACAGTGGAAGCTCTGATCCAAAACCATGTCCTTTCAGACGCAATGAATCTACTGCTTGTTTCTCCATTCAGTAATTCAACACACTCAGTAATTCGTGACATTTACAACTCCAGAACATTCACCATATAAAGTACCAAAAAACATTGGTTCTTCGCCACTACTTTTTGCTTCAAGATGCAAGCACTGAAGTTGTTTGTCATATAAAAGTTAAAGCAAACGTTCTTAAAATCAATCTTTGAAACCTATTTTAATAAAGTGGCTCAAAATATGCAAAATTAACTAACTTGAAATGTAATGAACAATTTTATTTTTTAAATGCCTCCTGAATTTCGATAATTGCATTCTCTTGGCAGCAAATAATTCACTCACTGTTTATTTTATATTTAAGGCTCGTTACTACAGGCAAAAATGCACTGGTCAGTTTTGAGATTTTGGGTTATTTGTTATTTGGGTTAATCTTCGAGTTAGTTAGTTTACTTAAATGTTTTGTGGTAATCGGTTTCCACAAATGTTTTGGGTATTCCGAAATCATCTGCCTGATAAAAAAAAAATCAAATAATTTATAAATTTAAGTTAAATTAAATATTTCAATTTAGCATATTTAAACATATTTCAAAAAACATAATACAAATTCCATTCTTAATGTAATGAAATAACCTTGGAACTGTGGTGATAGTGTGTATATCATTTGTAAGGTATTTGAACATATGTAAAATTATATTTTTATAAGCATATATATATTTATTTATATTTTATAATTTATATTTTAGGTGGGGGAGGGTGGAGTGTCGGTGGCTTGAATGGTGTCTTGTTTACTTTTTTGTTGCCTCTCCCTTGTTTTTTTTCTTGGCGTCGCATTACTCTCCTCTCTTTCTCTTAGGTGGCCGCACCTGTTCGTTGCTGAGAGTGATTGACTGCGAGTAGTTAAAAGACGCCAATGAGAAGGAGAAAAGGAGAGACGACAGCTTATTGTGGGCCAGCCAGCAAACAGCGTCTTTGTGTCTTATTCTGTGCGTTTTGTTTTATTTTTCCCTTTCTTGTTAGTTGTTGTCCGTTATGTTAAATTGTTACTTTATTCCTTGGTTATAATTCTTCCTTGCAGAATTGCTCAAGTTCAGTCAAATTCTGTGGTGAGCAGCAATGGACTGCTCTCTTCAAATCCATCCACAGATTTTCGATTGGATTTAAGTCAGGGCTCTGACTTGGCCACGCAAACACATTCACCTTGTTATCCTTAAGCCATTTTATTGTTGTTTTGGCAGTATGTTTAGGGTCATTGTCATGTTGGAGGGTGAATGACCTGCCCATCTGATGAATGACGCAGGTTTTCCTCAAGAAATTGGATGTACTTGGCAGCATCCATTTTCCCTTCAATCCTGACCAATCACCCAGTGCCAGCTGAAGAGAAACACCCCCACAACATAAGGTATGGTAGGTACGGTGTGTTTTGGGTGGTGTTCTGTGTTTACTTTTTGCCAAACAGTGTTTGGAGTTCAGTCCAAATGGTAAATTTTGGTCTCATCACACCATAGCACCTTTTGCCAGAAGGTATCAGACTCTTCCAAGTGTGTTTTTGCATAGCACAAACGAGACTGAGTGTGACACTTTTTTTTAGGAAAGACTTCTTTCGTGCCATCCTGCCATACAGGCCAGCTTTGTGTAAAGCTTGGGAGATAGTTGCCACATGCACAGACTGTCCAGACCGAGCCATAAAGCCTTGTAAGTCCTTCAAAGTTGCCTTTGGCCTCCTGGTAGCTTCTCTTATCAATGTCCTCCTGGCTCTGTCATCTGATCTAGGCAATGTGCTGGTGGTGCCATACGCTTTCTACTTCTTAATGATGCTCTGAACAGTACTCCGAGGGATAGTTAAAGCCTTTGAAATGTTTTTGTAGCCTTCTCCTAACTTTCTACAACTTTATCCCGGTGGTCTTTGGAAAGCACATTCCCAACCATGGTAAATTCTTTGCCGTACCATGCACTACTAACAGTGGAATCTTCAAGAAACAGCTCATTTTATTCTGAAGTAATTAACACCACTACTATTGATGTCAGGTGGGGCAATTAGCCTGGTGTTTAATCTGGAAGTTGACTGCTTGCGCCTTAGCAAGTTTATAATAGTATACTACAAGGGGCTGATCACTTTACCAAACCAGGCATTTCACGGATTAATTTTTAATAATCCTCCAGAAGTTAAAATGATATTTTTACTTTAAGGATGAGGGTTATATGTACATGCAGCTAACAAAAGTTAGACTTAATTTATTTTATTTTCCAGGGTGTAATGAGACAAAAGGTAAAGGTTTTCACAGGGTATGATGATTTTCTATAGGCACTGTATATATATATATATATATATATATATATATATATATATATATATATATATATATATATATATATATATATATATATATATAATATAATGTAATATTTTTTCATTCTAATCACCTGAGGTGTCTTGCTTTTATTCAGCCAGCAACCCATTTTCATTCATAACCCTACAGCTGAGAACCACTGCCAGAAAACTCAACAAACGCAATGAAACGTTATAAAGATCACATTCTCTGTTGACCTAGCTGTGACTTTCTGTTGCTGCTACACAGTGATGTAGTCTTGTGTTGAGACCTTGAAATAATGGTTTACCATTAAAGCAGCATTATATGACAACAACCTCAAGGAAATCGTAAAGCAATGCAAGAGTTGTATTCTGCTCTCTTATTTGTAATTACTGACACAATGACAGATGGTGATGCTCCTAAGGCCGTGTGGTATTAGTATGCTGGCCTCAGGATAGCCCATCACATTATCACGTTTCTAGAGCTATGCAATTGGGTCTTTACTGCTGCACTTGTCAAGTGAAGAATTAAACACAGCGTCCAAATGGCCAAATACTCATATAATGAGAAATGAGACGGCTAGAGGCAGAAGAAAATAGCTTCGAATATCAACTTCTAGACGCAAGCATCATACACTGGCTCACACTTAAATAATAGTGATATGCGAATGGCATACAATGTGCACATTTATAAATATAGACTAGAAACAAGTAAAAGGCAGTACTGGTCTAAGAATGAAAGACTTGGGATATCATATAGATTTGAAACAAAAAGTATATATTATAAACTATTACATGGTTTGTAATGAAATAACCATGCACAGTTCTTACAACACATTTTTTACTATGCATGACCTTATCTGCATATAATTTACATATGCATATTGCCATGCAGAAATTTGACACTACCAGTACTAGAAACTAGGAAAATGAAGATTATGCAGAGTAAAAATCATTAAATTTTACACTGAAAAATTCATTCATTCATTCATTCATTCATTCATTATTTTTTACTTAAAAAATATGAAATGCATCACGTGCAGTCCTTTCGCAAAATAAGAATGAAGATTTTTCAAATTATATACATTAATTGGGATGTGTCTGGGTCATATTTGCATTTTCTTCTGTCACTGGCCATAATTCTAAACATGAAATCAGGAAGAATATTTTCCAGATTTCAAGGTTGTGATTTAAAATAATGTGTTCAGAATCATACGTATGAAAATGCGAAACCTGTAGTTTCATAGAAGACATGAATCATGTCTTTATGGCAGTTCTTCTGGTGATTAAGGGGTAATACAACACTTCTTCACCTTACAAATAGTTTTCAAAAGCAAAAATGGAACACAATCATATTTTGTGAGAAAGTGTGTCATGCGAGAGCAAAACAGCCACTATTTTTGGAATCAGCAGCCCAAAATTAGCATGGATTTCATTTAGCAAATATGATGCATGACATGTGATTACTTTGCATTTTTAATTTCTGGAAACAAAAATTTTCTTTTTCAGTGTACAAACACTGATATCAGCAGGTCACTAAAAATAAGACTGCAAAGTATAAGCTTTCCATTTTGCAGTGTTTTATTTTTTTTTTTCCCCCATAATGTTGGAAACACTACAGATGGATTATCATTGTGATTGTGGTTATGTGGGACATGCAACATATTTTTATGCACAGTGTGCTGTACATGACAAAAGAGTGCACCTGCATGGATCTGTACAGTACTGAGTCATCAGATCTATTTAGACGGCAAACAAGAGATGTTTCCACACAGGAATGGTCCTTTCAACCTCTGAACATGTCCGGCAGCGTCAGTCACTATAGCGAGGCCCCTCTGGCTGCCTGAAAATAAAACTAATACATACATTTTTTTCCCATCATAATACACTTTGCAATCATTAAAAATCCTTAAATGGCAACTTTAGCTCTCTTGTACCCTAAAACAACAACTTAACAACTGATCTTTAAGGAAAACAATCAACACCAGGTTAAAAGCGTTAAATGAACACTCACTAATAATACGTTAGTTGGCATACGTAGTGGAAGCAAAACTCCACATGGACTATATCACACCAATTACTTTTTAACAGCACAGTTTTTGCTGCGCACTAAATTTAAGGCAATGCCTCATTAGGGGCCATTTTAACTCCCTGCTGTCGTCCCTTTTTAACTTTAATGAAGACTGTCTGATTAGATTGGAAGCTATAAATAAGGGTATTCGGACAATTAAGCCACACTTTAAAATGTCTGAATGTCATTACATTGATAAAATATCTAACCAAGTGACATTTATTTTAAAGAATGACAGCCAATATACACTTTTCAAATGAAATATTTCACAAAAAAAAAAAATAAATAAAAAAATAAAATAAAATAAAATACAATAAAAAATCAATATATACAGTTTTGATCAAAAGTTTGGGGTTAGTATGATTTTTTTTTCTTATTTTTTTTAAAGCAGCTTACAATTTTATTCAGTAAGAAATGCATTAAATTGATCAAAAGTGAAAGTGAAGAGAATTAAAATGTTAAGATTCACAAGATTTGAAATTATTGCTATTTTGTTTAACCTTCTATTCATCAAAGAATCATGGGGAAAAATGATCATGGTTTCCACAAAAATATTAAGCAGCAAAACTGTTTTCAACATTGGTAAGAAATGTCTTTTGAGCAGCAAATCAGCATACTAGAATGATTTCTGAAGGATCATGTGACACTGAAGACTGGATTAATGATGCTGAAAATACAGCTTTGATCCCAGGAATAATATAATATAATATTACAATGGAAAACATTATAATATTTCACAATATTACTGTTTTTATTGTATTTATGATCAAATAAATGAATATAAGAGACTTCTTTCAAAATCTTTTTATACCTTTATTATGTGTTCCCATTCAATTAATTTCATATTTCACTATACAATAAACAAGTGATTTTAAGTGATATTTCAATATTTCTGTTTTCTTTACATTTCATTTTTTTCTCAAAATATATAAATAAACAAATCAAGAGTACCATGACAAGAAAAATAAGCAATAAATAAATTAGTAATAAATAGATCAATCAATAATTTTTCATTTCTACAAAGAAAATTAACTTATTCTCACGTGTTTATATCATACACATTTATAACCACACTTGGAAGACGCAATACCTTAAATAAATAAACAGTATTAATTATACTAATACGTCTTTATCATTATAGTAATACATGCACCTTTTTATGCCAAGTCAAAAACAGTTGTGTGTACTGTTTGAAATGATGATATTATGAAGGTTTGTGGTTGTCAAATGTTACTGTATCGTGTTCATAGTTAGTTAGATGTGATGAACTATATCTGTGGATACTTAACTGAGACACCTGTGTGAATTCATACATCCACTAAAATCAACTTTAGACCGGTTGGTTAAAAGTCACTGCAAAAATGATTCAGAAAAGTAGTTCATTCTGAGAAAAGCTGCAGTAATTGAGCACAGATGCCACTTGGTTTGATTTTTTTTTGTAGTGCAATGACATTAAGTGTGGCTTAAGTGTCCAAATACATTTTTTGGGGGTCACTGTACATGAAATGGTGAAACGCTTTTAATTTGCTTTTATGTTCCACCAGCGTATGGAGGACAGGTGTGCATGCAGATGCTCGTGCTAATGCGGATCGCACCAAAAAAGCCTCTTTAATGACTCCACGGCTGTGTGCATTTGTTTTAAGATGTGTCTGTCGGATCGGAGAAGGCTCTCTTGAGGATGAAACAGTTCTGTGGTCTTTGTGTAAAAAGGGAATGTGACAGCTGTACAGTTCCCATGGTCCACGGCACATCTTTATACTCTCACACATATGCTGCGCGATATACACTCACGGAATGTCGATGCCGTTTCCTGTCCCGCGTCCTATTTATATCAGTCTCTATGGCCATCTGCACAGGGCACCATTATTCCTGGTCACTCTGCATTTGGGATGCTCGTTACCGTGGCGCTGGTTGGGGGGGATGTTGCTAGGCAGTGGACCCCAGAGACTGCATTGTCCAGATGCTGCTGGCTTTCCCAGGCTGCCTCCTCTCCAACCAGAAGGAACACAACGCTCTCATTTCTGAAGTGTGTTACTGCATCTGGGGTGCTCAAAACAGCAGGGAACACACACACACACACACACGTATGCGAGCGCATAGACACACACGTGCTTGCACACAACGCTGACAAACTTGCGTTCCAGCTCTGCGGAAACTAGGATGGTCTGATTTTTACAAGTTCAAATTTTACTAAAGTTTGTTTGAAACTTTGTAAATATACGAGGCAATATTATTTGGGCTATTTTCTGTATGTTGAATTATATTTCATTCAGAAAAAAAAGCTTGTTACATACAGTTTCTTCAAAGCAAACTCAGTCTCTGTTTTCTATTCAGTGTATTCTACATCTACTTTGACTTTTCAATGTCAGTTTTTATGGTCAGTTAAGGTCAGTTTTTAAATGATTAAATTCCATAGTTTTAAAGTGGTATCTGTTCATTAAAAACACGATTCAAAAAATCTGACAGTTAAGATTTGAAATATTTAAATACATTTTAATACAAAATTGGTATATGTTCTTTAGAAACATGATTCAGAAAACTGACAGTTAAGGTTCAAAATATTTAAATACAATTAAAATCAAAATTGTATTCCTGCCAAATAAATAATATCCATATTAGAAAATATTCACAAAAAAAGTCACTCTCTCTATTCTGCTTCTAAATAATAATAATTTAATACAGTTTAATAATATGATTATATTAGTATCAAGCTTCATGATAGTAATAAAATTTCAATATTACATTTTATTAAATATAAATTATATAAATGTTCATTTTCTTAAAGCATTACACCAGATAAATAATATAATGTGCAAAAGTTAAGTTTGGTGCATTTACCCAGTCAACATTTTATTGATCAGTGATTGCTCATTTTTAAATTAAATATAATTGGAATCTCTAAATATTGACTTCATCTCAGATGTTTCTTTTTAAATTATTTAGATAATAAATAAAAAATAAATAAAAATGAAAATAGACAAAGTAATTGTTGATATACTTGTAGCTGTAATGACAATAATTTGGTCTTGAAAGCATTTAAAAAAAAAAATCATATCAAAATCTCTGGTTTTTGACTGTAGATGTTTATCTGTTATCTTGGTAAATCTGAAAACAATTTGAATTTTTTTAACCAGGTTAACTAAAATAATAATAAATAAAATAAAATAAAATAAAATAAAATAAAATAAAATAAAATAAATTACTTAAATGTAAATAGGAATTAAATACAAATATTAAGCATTTAAAAATAAAATGTAATTCATTTTTTTTTTATTTTCAAAATTGTACATTATATATAAAATTATACATAGACCTTTAAAAAAAAATAAAAATAAAAATTCTGAAAACCTAAATGAAAATGGGAAACAAAAACAAAATTGGAAAAATATTTTTATAATGCTATAATAGTATCTCAGTGATACTATAATAAGGCTTCAGAAGTGTGTCCTCAACAACCACAATGTTAGAAATTGAAAAGACCTTTTGACCTTACCAGCCGTGGCAGGACATCCTGTCAATCTCAGTGGGTAGCCCCGCCCACCAGGAAATCTCATTGGTTCAAAATCAAGCTCCTCATAGCTCTCTATTAAACATCAGATATGCTCTGATTGGCTGTGATTGTATCACACCATGAAGCAGTCAGAGGAAACTTGTTGCATCGTGCCTGATTAGCCTCCATTTGCTCTCCAGTTCATCTCATTACTGTGTAGGAGAAACAATTAAGATATTAAAGAAATATTCTCATGGGACTGGCTTCACTAAACATCAAAATAAGTTTAAAGCAGTTGCTTGTCAGCATTGGTTTGGCTCTGTTCCAGAGCGCGGCGGTCAGTAGTTGCCTCCTGTCGAGTGTGCCAGAGACTGTCACCCCTGCTCTGTTAAGTCCACAAATGTCTCGGGAAAGGAGAGAAGACAGCTGTCTACCTCACTTTCTTTCTCTTGGCTTCTTCTCTTTCTCCCAACACCTCTCATAAATATTCAAACCTTTCGGTTTACGTGTGTCCCGGGCTGTGCCACCCATTGTTACACCCGCAGGTGAACATACCCATACTGACAATCCTACACCTCTCGCTCAGTTCTTCCTGTCCTTCCTCCATCTGTTTCCTGTTTTTCTGATGGAGTTTTTTGTAAAGTTTCAGGGAGAATCACCTCTGTCCAGCTAAAAATGGCAATGACTCGACATTAAAATTCATTTTGAATTTTAATGTCGTTTTTTTATAACTCCATAGTTTGAAATTGCTATCTGTTCATTAGAAACATAATACAAAAAATGACCATTAACATTTGGCAGTGATGCAATTTTATATTTAAATGAATTTAAATATTTGCATTAATGTTTTAAATGCATTTAAATATAAAATTGCATCACTGCCAAATAAATAACATCCATATAGAAAATATTCAGAAAATAAGAATAACATACACATTTATGAAAGAATGAATCAATGAGGCATTTATATAGCATTTAGTATCTTTTATTATTTTCAGTTAGCATTCATTTTTATATTTTTAGTTTTCATTTTAATTTTAGTTTAAAGTTAATTTAGTTTATTTTATGTGCTTTTGTCATTTTTAATCTTCTATTTAGCTATAATTTATTTTTTGTTTCAGTTTTAGTATTTTTAGTACTTCAGCTTAAATTGATTTTTATTACAGTTAACTGCCAAGTGAAAAATTCAAATTTTCCATTTTTTTCATCTAATATATATTTTATTTTATTTCAACTTTATTTTAACTACTGAAAACAGTTTTAATAGTTTTCATTTTAGTTAATAAAACAATGTCGCTTACACTGAAATTTGTTTTTTTTTTCATTTAGAAATTGCTAGTACATTTCATAAATAATTACCACAAAATGTCAAGTACCATACTGAATTAAACAAGAAATTTTAAGTAGAAAGACTTAATCTGTTTTATTTCCAACTTCAAAAAAAGGTTTCCTTGTTACATGTTACATGTACCTACTATTATAATAACAATAAATTATGCATAATTACATGCAAATAACCTTAAACCAAACCCTAATCCTAACCCTAACCATATAGTAAGTACATGTAGTTAATTAATATTACTCAGTACTTAAATGGATAATTTACACTGTAAAAAGGACACCTTAAAATAAAGTGTAACCAAAAGATCCACTACAATAAAAATAAAAGTCTCAGCCAACATTGAAATGATTTTGGTATAGAAAAAAAAAGAGATTAGCAAAAAATTGGTATAGAAACAAAAATATTGTGATGTCTACTTCAGTGCTTGGTTTGTGACTCAAAATTATGTAGCAGGTCACATGTGTAGCATTTAGAAACAAACCTGGTCTCATAAAAATATGTACCTCTGTGCACTTTTTGTGCGACACCGTTTTACGTACCTTACTGCACGTTTCGCCGCAGTTTCAAAGAGAAATGTCCACTGAGTGGCGCTAAAACACAGGTTAAATACGTGAACCCTGGCACGTTTTTATTATGTTGATATAGGCACACATTGCTGTGTTTTTATTATGTTGATATAGGTACGTATTGCAGCGGTTCAGAATTCAAATATCCGGGGTCTGTCCCTAAACGTTAATGCTCTGTGTTGGAAATATGCCCTACACCAAACCCAACCCTAAACCTACTCGATCGTGTTAACAAATGCAAAACTGGTTTAAAAACATATTTGTTGATGCATCCGTGCCATTTCAACTTCCTTTTATGTGGAGTTGAAATGTTTTGTCGAATCGTAGTTACACGAGATTCCAACCGGAGCTTTTCGCCTCCTAAATACGACTCCGTACTCCGTGAGCTACCGAACAAACCTACCGTTTATGAAAACTCATAGATACGAGGCTGGATATATGCGATGCTAATATTCCAAAGCATCAGTTTTCAAATCTCCTAGCATATTAATATTGTTTTGAAGTCGCAACATGATATTCTTAAAGTAATTGTGCAAAAAATAGGCTTTATTAATCAAAACTCTGTAAATTTGTGTGAAAAGGAGTAAAAGGTGTCGGCGTTTTACTGCCTCTAGCGTTTGTGTCTTTTGGAAACTGAAACTGCAGTAATATGTAGTTATTGGTATGTATTTCGTGTCTCGCTAAAAAGTGCACCCAGGTACGAAAATGCCATGAGATTAGGTACCATAGTTAAAGGAAAGTAAAAATGGACTATTTCACCCAATGGTTGTGTGTGTTATGAATCTAGCTTAGCAACATGCCAGTGCTAAACTGTATTGGAAACCACTTTGAGTCAAGCCACCTGTGTGCCATTACCAGTTAGGATGCTGCCTTAAAAGGTGGCTGCCTATGTAGGGAGCAAACAGCGCTGCAGTTTTGGAACAGAGCTGTAGTGAGGAAGAATGGAGGATGACAGGGGCTAACGGAGAACCGAATTCGCGGTTGACTAGCTGGTTCTGTAGGCTATAAATCACATCGCACAATTGTTCATCTGGACGCTTCTGCTCTGCCATACACAAACGAAGATGCTCACCGAGCGGCCAAGAACGACTGGAGGAATTTCACTTCAGTTCCCTTCATTTACATATCCCTCTCGCTCTCCCTCATCCTCTCGCACACTTTGCATTCCCTTTCCGTCTGTTCTTCCATTAATTTGTTTTTGTGTCTCGTTCACAGTTTAATGAGATGTGGACAGGATGAGTCCGTCTGTGTTTTTCTGTTGTAGTCATCTAATGGGTTGTTTGCACTTCTTCAGCTTATAAAAACCATTAGATCTAAACCTCAGCATTCACTGTCAATGCTACTTTGAAGAAAAAATATACAACACCCTCGCTTCTGTCAAATTTTGTTTTCGTTTCACCTCATCTTTAGGGTTTTCCCTCTAAACAGCTTCAATTATTCGTGATCCTGTCCTTTAGTTGTAACATATACTGTTGGAAAGAAAAATCAAAGTAAATCTCTTTAATATCTCAGTTGCTAAACCACAATATTAGACCACTGAAGTCTCCTGCTTCTCAGATGTTTCGCGGGAGAAAAAGAAGCCAGTAATCTCACATTTCTCCTTTAGAGTTTCAGAAGAGAACTCAACAATGTCAGTATGAACTCAAACATTTCCCAAAACCGAATTATCAGCACTAAACCATGCACATTCATTTTATTGCTGTAAACTCTTACTGTACCATTCAAAAGTTTAGAATTTGCACAACTTTTAATGTTTTTGAAGAAAGTCTCTTATTCTCACCAAGGCTGCATTCATGTGATCAAAAATACAGTAGGAACAGTAACATTGTGAAATATTATTACAGTTTAAAATAACTGTTTTCTATTGTAATATATTTTAAAATGTAATTTATTCCTGTGATGCAAAGCTGAATTTTCAGCATCATTACTCCAGTCTTCAGTGTCACATGATCCTTCAGAAATCATTCAGTTAGACTGATTTGGTGCTCAAAAAACATTTCTTATTATCAAGGCTGAATAAATAAGCCTTCCATTGATGTATGGTTTGTTAGGATAGGACAATATTTGGCTGAGATGCAACTATTTGAAAATCTGGAATCTGAGTGTGCAAAAAAATCAAAATATAGAGAAAATTGCCTTTAAAGTTGTCCAAATGAAGTTTTTAGCAATGCATATTACTTATCAAAAATTAAGTTTTGATATATTTATGGTAGGAAATTTACAAAATATCTTCATGGAACATGATATCCTAAAGATTTTTGGCATGAAAGAAAAATGGATAATTTTGACCCATACAATGTATTTTTGGCTATTGCTACAAATATACCCCAGCGACTTAAGACTGGTTTTGTGGTCCAGGGTCAAATGTTATATAACATTATAAATGTCTTTACTGTCACTTTTGATCAATTTAAGGCATCTTTGATGAATACAAGTATGACTTCCGTATAAAAGGAAAATCTTTTTGTTGTTGGGGAAACATGCAATTTTTCCTGAAAGAAAATCTTTTAAAATGTATTGTAAACATTAAAATTGATACTTACATGGACAACTGGGACTCAGATAAAGGAATAGTTTACACAAAAAATGGCTAAAAATGTCTAAGAGCTTTTTTTTGTGTGTTTTTTCCCCATACAATTAAAGTCAATGGGGTCCAATGTTACTTTATACCCTTATGTTCCTCAAAATATCTTTTGTCTCCCACCAAAGAAAGTCAAAGGTTTGAAGTGCCATGAGGGTGAGGAAATGATGACTAGTTTTTCATTTTGGGGCGAACTATCCCAAGTCTCCTGAGCTATGAAAAAGCATGCAATATTTGAAGAAATAACCATTTGAAAACATATATCGTTCTACCATAATTCTGATGTATTCAACTTATTCCTTCTGCCTTCAGTATCACTTGAAACATGACCTTGTAAAGCCTCTCTACTCTTTCAAACAAATGGAGAGATACAAATTCAGTGTGTCTAGAAGTATAGATTTCTAGTCTCTTCTCACAGAAAGTTCCCGCCAGTAAAGTATTATGTAATCTGAAGCGAGGAGCCCAATGGCAGAGTTTTCTGAGCGTCGGTTAAGATCACAGACAAACTTCAATTGAAGAAAGCAATAAACATTTCCCGCCGCAGGCTGCGTTAGGTAGACGCTCGCTAGTGCAAAGTGACATATTACTACAAATTTTGACACTAAATTTCTTTCCTTTGGTTTTCTAACCAGGGGGAAGATTTTAATGAGGATAATTTTAATCTAAAATCACACATTGCCCTAAAATATTACAGCCCTCGTATCTCCACTGAGACTCCCCTCCCGAAAACAGCCCATAAACTGATGCATTTTATTTAGAAGTTCAGTCACTCATGAGATCCTAAACATATGGTGTAAACAAAACCACTATGATACACTGCCACTTTACCACCTCACTTACCTCTGAAAGGCATTTTGATCTTTCTTAACCTACAAATCACAGCCACGCAGTCGCCCCGAGGCTCAGCGTATGAACATTAACGTGGAGCGTTCACATCTGTGTTGACGACCCGAGGGACACATAGACCGGCACGGGTTGATTGTAAAGTCTCGGACAGGCAGCGCGGGCTGAGAGAGTGGGCGGACCGCGGGCAGAGGCGTGACAGCGAGCCCTAATGAAGCCCGACTCCAGTTCTCTCATTAGAGGCTGGAATGCAGGCGTCCCCTGAGAACAACACTTATTACAGACCCCTACTAACCTCAGACGCAGAGTGAAGAAGTTAAAAGAGAGTACACGAGTCGTGCATGGAGAAAAAGAAAGAGGCAGGGAGGAAGATAAAGCGTTTGTGAGAGACGGAGAAGATGAGAAAACATACCAACAGAAAACTGCATCAATGCACTGAATAGGACAGAATGTGTCAGAAATATTAGAAGCCTGTATTTATTTGTGGCATTACTAGTTACTATTAAAGGACAAGATGTCATTTTACTCACTTTCATGTTGTTCCAAACATGAATGACTTTCTTTCTTCTGCTGGACACAAGAAAGGGGCATTTGGAACTTGGAATTTAATGCACAAATAGAAGAGATTACACTAGTGTTCATTTTATGGTGCTTTGTCCCATTTTATAGTTGCAGCTGTCAGACAAAATAAAAAGAAACGTAAAAACAAATAAGTAATGAATAAATTATCACAGTTTTAATTCATTTTAACATTTTAAAGTTAATCTTGGGTAAAGTGGTGTAATTCTTCAAAATGAGCTGAAAATGGCACCAAAAATTATGCAGAACATAATACTGATCTAATGTCAAATTAGGAACAAGTATTAAAATAAAATAAAGTAAAATTTAGCCTTTTTTGGTGTTTTTGCCTTTTATTGATAGGGCAGTAGTGAGACAGGAAGTGAAGTGGGAGAGAGAGGCGAGACGGGATCGGGAAAGGTCCGCGAGCCAGGACTTGAACACGGGACGGCCGAAGTCTAACGGTGCTACATGTCGATGTGCTGCCCACGAGACTATCGCCACTGATTTAGGTAGCATTTTAAGTACATTCACAACATTTAAATGAATAGGCCAGCAAAATAAATTATATTTTACTATTACAAAATGGGACACAGGGCAGTGGAATTGAAAGAAATGCAATGTCTTTTTTTAAAGTTGAATGTATTTTCACTTGAGTGGCACATTTTTTGAACACAGTGAGATGCAGATGCAACGACCAAAGACATAATATAGCACATGATTACAAAGAAATGCAATGAAATAAGAAGCTCAGTGGAATCCAAAAATATGTTTACATGAGTAGCTAGTCACATATATATAGTACTACTAGTAGTACAGTTTCTTGCATCAAACAAAACTATTTTAGTCTCATTGTCGGCCAAATGTTTTTCTTTTATTGCAATGTAGGAAGGTCTCCATAGCTAAGATGTGTTAGAGAAATGAAGGCATGACTTGTATCAGACGTGAGCTTCTCTGGATTCCCTACATTTATTTGTGGGACGAGTATTCAGTTGATGTCAGCGTGCAGCCTGCAAGTATAGATCAGAGGGCACATCACTGAGAAGTTTAATTAAACCTTTTGCATCTCAGTGTACATAGTTTGTTTCTAGCACAACGCCCCGTTTTGTTTCCACAGGGGACGTCAGGATAAACGCCGCTGTTGTGCAATTCGCTGTCTTGGATCTCAGCGATAGCATTGACATCGTAGCACAGGGCTTAATTAAACACAACCCATTGTTATGTCTCCTGGAGATGAGAACAGCAGAAATGAAAGAATGCACTCGAAGAATGACAACAAGAAAGACACGCATCGCTTTTATCACTCTAAAGGTCTCGCGCTCATATTTCTCAGTTTTCCTCTTCCTAATGGGATGACATCCGGTCCGAGCAGCTCGAGAATCTGATCAATGAGAAGAGCAGCACGCCGAAAGATTTGATCAGATCTCAATATCCCGACTCTCTGAATCCAATTTGATTTTCTCGAGAGAAACCGAAGAGGCTCTTAGGATCAAATCCGCCGTCTTATTGATTGTGTTGCTAACCTACGCCACTTACCAAAGAACATGCACAATGTCCTCATGCTGGGACGCTAACCAATGAATAAACAGTCCAAGAAAAAACAGAGTCATTAACTGAAGCCCCGGGGGAAGCTCCGGCTTCATCTGACATCTTAACTGTGTGATCGATATGTGTCTTTGTACGGCTGTGTGCACTAGAGATAATTGGCATCCTGGTGTAGTCGGATTTGAGCTGACGGTATCTGATTCACGTGGGACCACTCACTTTGAGTGGTGTCTTGTTGCGGAGTGCTAGAGATACTCTGTGACGGACATGTTCTTGCACCAAAGCAGATTTTGATACACCAAAATTGTAATACGGATGTGCACTGCATAGAAAGCACAGCTGAATGTTAAAATTGCAAGCCTGTTGAATTTAATAAAATGGGAATTAAGATAACGTAACTGTGTGAATGTCATGCACTAGCAAAGCCGTGGTCCTCATCTGGACGGAAGAACTGTATTTGCGGCTTTTTAGTTTATGCAGATTTTATGGTCTCTAGATATTACTTGATATGTAAGTCTAAAGGGGTCATTCAAACCAATGTGTTTTTTTCATTTAAAATTGTGAGACAATGGAAAGACGAGAGAACAATGGTCAAAGACATTTGTCGAGGGAAAGTTCGCATAGAAAAGCAATGGAAAAGCATTGCAGTGCAATGCAAAAATTTGTTTCAACATGATTTTTCATTTAAAAACACAAGAAAACATGCAATGCCTTTTTAAGTTCAAGTTATTTTAACATGAGTGCCATGTTTTTACTCAACACTGTGAGACGGAAACACAATGGTCCTGAATGTTTGTCTGGTCCATGTTTACATATAACAACAAAGGCAAAGCAATGCAAGAACAGTGGAGTGCAAAAACCTTTTTGAACATTTTTTTTTTTTTTTAAGTGCAAGACAGAAGAGTTGAATGAAAAAAGGCCAAAAAGTTTGATTGCTTCATTTTTAGAATGCCGTGAGCCATTATAAAAGATGCAAATGCAATGGTGAAACGTACATCTAATGCATGTTTCATAGAAATATAATCAAAAAGCAGCTCAGGACTTAAAAAAAGGTCTCTCTAGGCTTTGCGTTTTTTTTTTTTTTTCAAATTTGAACTTATTTTAACTTGATTGTTGCATTTTTAGGTCACTGCGAGACGCAAATGCAATGGTAAAATGTCAATCTAGTGCAGATTTTCATAGAAAAGCAATGGAAAAGCAGCACAGTGGAATGTAAAACCTTATCTGAAAACTTTTATTTTAATTATTTTAAAACATGAGACATAGGCTAATAGAATGGAAAAACACAATGTCTAGAGACAAGTTTTTTAAAAGTTGAAATTGTTTTAATGTAGTTGAGTGCTGTATTTTTACATTGCTGTATAGATGATCCTATGATCTTAAAGTGGTCTAGTGCATGCTCACAGAAAAAAAAAAAAAAACGGAAAAGCATTGCAGTGGAAACCAAAAACTCATTTATTTATTGTGTTTAAAAATGAAAAAAAAAAAAAAAAAATTGCATTTAAAAATATTTATATAGAAAAACAATAAAAAATGCATCTCTCACATTGTTAGAGCATTGGAGATGCTGCAAAAGACCCAAGATGCGGATGCAGTGGTCAAAGGCATCCACCTACTGTAACACGTTTACATAGAAAAATAATGAAAATGCAGTGGAATGAAAAAATGTGTGTGAATGGCTCCTAAGATTTTTTTTTTTTTTCGTCATTTCTGATCATCTGTCAGGTTAAAAACATGAGTTTGATTGCATAGAAAAGAAATAACAAATCTTCTAATATGTGAACTCATTCAATAGGGACCTAAAAGGTGAAATTGCTTCCTGAGACCTTTCAAATATGGTGTCCATATCTAAAATATCTGTCTATAAATGTAAGATTACAGTTTAGTGCAGACTGACACACACACACACACACACACTCACACACACACACACACACACACACACACACACACACACACACACACACACACACACACAAATAAAACTAAATAAAACATTATATATATATATATATATATATATATATATATATATATATTAAAAAGATAATAGTTTAGAATAGTTTCCAAAGGACTGTAATCTATTCTTCAAACTATTCTAACACAGCAGACAATAATACACTGTATCAGCTAATGATAGCATTCATAAATTGTCATTTTAATTCTTATATAGTCATACAATATGGATGTTCCACTAGAATTATTCCATAACATTACCAAACAAATAAATAAATAATGTCAAAAACCATTGCAGAACACAGGTATAGGTGTCTAATGTTGTAAAGGTTGTATTTGTAGTCCAGTCACAGCAAACAAAGCGTGGCAGCCCTCTTTTTTTATTTATTTCCTGAGACATTTATCTTACAGATGTCTGCACAAGCATGTTGTCATTACAAATGAGTTCTCTGGGTTTTACCTTAGTGCTTTCACAACTTACAGTGTGTGCCAGTAAAAAATATATGTTTTACTGCAAGCGTTTTTCAGGTGTCTGGCATATAATGAACTTTTGTCATCATAGCATTGGGCTAAAACACCACCTAATCACAGTCTGAACAGTCTGTTCTCTTCATTCTGTCCTATTTACTGTTAAATCTCTGCAAAGATAGAAACAACATTTTTAGTACAAAGATTTATGAAAAACTGTGCTATTAATCACAGTTCTCTGAAGAGTCCAACCTTGACCCTAAACTAGAACATTCTCTCACTACTTAGTTATCAACCATTGAAGTCTAAAAACAACAGAAAGAGCCATTAAAATAAAGAACATTCATGCCAACAGGTAACAGTTTTAATCATCTGCAGAATACTGAACAATTGAGTCACATGTGTCTTTTATACATTGTATACATTTATAGTTTGCCAGAAGAATAGAACCATCTATTGCTTACATTATGGGGGAAAATACTGAATATACTGTGCAGTTTATAGTAAAATATTTGGAATATACACAAAGAAATTTCATAAAAATTTAATAATCAGATTACATACTGGCTACTAGAAATGGCCCCTAGCTTTTTAAAACTTAAATATCATTAAAAACAAAAAAGTAAGGCACTTTAATAATGCATGAGTAAAAATACAAATAAAATCAAAATATAAACACTGAACACTGCACATTTCTCTATAGTGGCTGCACAGGATATGCATTCTGCTGTCATACAACCTTGCTTCTAGGCAACAAACACATTTAGACAATTTCTCATAACATACAAATAATTTATGTGACTGGTGTTGTGATGCGATTTAAATGTTTAAAAAATGAAGTTTGCTCTCTAACAAATGCAAATCATATTTATGATGACAGAACAAGAAGAAAAGAAAAGGAAGAAAAAAAGAAAAGAAAAGAAAAGAAAAGAAAAGAAAAAGAAAAATGATCTTTTGAGGGTAGTACTCTTGAGCAGAGGTGTGCATGGTAAGATACCAAGGAAAGACATTTAATTAGTTTATTCAAATTCATCCTTTTTATCATTAAAGTATTAAAGTGATAGTTCAACCAAAACTGAAAATTTCCTGATTATTTACTCACTCACAGGCCATCCAAAATATATATGATTTTCTTTCTTCAGCCGAAGAGAAATTAAGGCTTTGGAGGAAACATTTCAGGAGTTTTCTCCTATGCAACGTAAACCATTTTTGGCAGTATAAAATCCGTTTTTCAAGTTATGAGTAAAACAAAGACTGTGGTAAACATAAATTGACACAACTTGGATGTTTTGATCGACAATGTAAATTATACACACTCATTCTGAAAATGCACATTGTTATGCAGTTATTTTATTTTATTTAAAGTGTATTTTAAAAATAAGTACTTTCTCTTTGGCTAATGAAACAAAGTCATATACGTGGCCTGGAGATAAGTGAATAGTGAGGAAACTTTCACTTTTGGGTGTAGTACTCCCTTAACCCTTCACTGGCATCATGTTCTTGCAAAGTGAGGAAAATGGGTTTGTTAACCAGAGGCAATGGTGTGCAATTAGGTATTAGTCTATTCATACTTCAAATAGGGATTTGTACAAGTGCATATGACCTGTTTATAAGAAAATATTGAAATGGATGTCCTGCATGAGTCAGCAGTAATTAATGCACGTAACCAGATGATTGAACCATTATGGGCTCTGCTAAATTCCACCCTTGCACTTCACCAAGAAAATAATTAGGTCCAAAATAGCCACACTTCAGCCAGATAGCATATACATCCCCACAGCCCCTCTCAGCTTCATCTTCTGCAGTCAGCGAGCAATTGCATATTTAACCTAGCTAAATGCATGGGAATACGGGCATTCTAAGTAATTAGTCTGCACTGGTTATTTTGGCAGTTCCTGTCAGGTTTTGCTTAAGGGGGGACTTGTGTCAGGAGTCAAGCTCAAAGAACCCTGAATGTTCCTGCTCCACAGCTGCTTTCAGCCCTCGACCTTAATAAGAGCCCTGAGGAATGTGTTTACCTCGTTCTGATGATGTCATCACCTCTGTACCCTTTCCTCAGCCTGCAGGACACAATTCCTGGAGTTTCACAGGTAGAAATTCAGCCTGTTGTGAGGAGTTTTTTTTTTTTTAAAGCGTGAACATTTCTGTGTTTTTTCTCACTCCAGTAACACTCCAACACTCTAACTTTTACTAACAGGTGAGTTCTAGGAACTGTCTAGTGAACTGCTTACATATGACGCACATTATTAAAGCCAACACAAAGACTCAGTCAAAGCATGATTATGCTGCTTTAAGACTCATTTTTTTGGCAAATTAAAAGGCAGATATTTCTCTAAAAAATGAAGCACCTTAAACCAGTCTAAGCTGGTTTGCTGGTCTTAGTTGACCTCCCGGCTGGTCATTTTAGTTGGGTTTTGCGCATGGGTACTTAAACCAGCCAAGAAAAGTATCCAAAAGTAAACAAGTATCCAATCCTATATGGAGTAGGCAATCCCAAAATGCTCTGTAATACCCTTAGATGAGAAGATCCATTATAATACTAAAATGCATAATTAATAACTGAATATATATATATATATATAGGGATATTTATTTATTTGTTATTATTAAAAATATAGTTATTAAATATAAACTAAATACAAAATTCTAGGTGGCATATCAATCTATGATGGCATATTTATCTGTGGCTCAGTTTTAATTCTGCGTCCTTACATTCAAATTCAGATTGCAGTTCTGCACCCTGTTTGATAACTCAATTGGAACTCAATTCAAATTCAGCCAATTCAATTGGAATTTAAGATGCATTCTCAGTTCAACTTTGAATGGCGTGCAACACTGTCAGCAGACGCCGAAGCAGAGCCTGAATGTGTATTAACTGTCCATTTCTGTCCATGTTATTCAGAACGTGTCCTGGTCTCAGGCTTCTAAAATAACATCTAGCATGACGGCATTAGGGAAGAGGATAAAATTACTGGTATTTCTCTAGCGCTTCGAGAAACCCAAGACTGTATCTTCTGCTCCACTCCAGGGCCAAAGGACTGTTTAATTATGCACTTCAATATCAAGCGTTTGATGTTATTCTCTCTGTGCAGTCAACAAACTCCATTCTGGGTTTTGAAAAGTGATCATTAAGGAATAGGCTGTCTGCAGAAGGGACTTATAAAAAGAAAAGATTACTAAGAGGCGGGTGCCTTTGTGACTGTTATACTGTAATTAACAGTTTTAAATGTGAAGAGAGAGGCCTTTGCTCATAATTAAAGTCAGACATGATACACTAAACACATCCTGAAGTCCCTCCGGGAGGAAGATAAGGGCTATTTCACTAACGAGCTATTGTAGTCTGATGAGCCAGTGAGGAGAGGGCAACACAGTGACTCTGCCAGCGCAGAAGGTGGATGTACTGCCCAGACATGAGATAAGGACCAATAAAATCTCTAAGGAAATATTATTACGGTATGTGTGAAATTGCTATCCAAAACAGGCCTATCAAGAGAGGTCAGACTCTTCTTACAAACCGAGGTCATACTGTTGTTGAATAAGACTTGCTATCTTTAATTCCATGCCCTCACATGAAGGCAACACATATTGCTTATGTAGCTGAAGGGCTTAAACAATATTCCTACCTCCCATGATGCTTTGCGAGTGAATTATGTAACTTTTAGCAAGCAATAAACAGCTGGCGATCATGAATAAGGTTGTTTTTCTCCGAAGAAATAAGCTTTTAGGACTGATTTCGTTAAATGGCACATCACGCAAAGCACACAGGAGACTCACCTGCCTAAACTAACAATGCAACACTCTAATAAACATATCATATACACATATATTCCATATATAATTACATAAAACTTATTAAAAGCAGTTTTCTGTATAAAACTGAGTGCAGTGCATTGTGGGATAGCATTCTACATATAGAATAAATGCTGCTTGCCTTTTGGAAAGGCCTTGGGGAACGCAGTTCGGATTCCTTATAATATTGTCTAAAGATGCAGCTCACTAATTTCGGAACAGATCAAAATTGTAGAATTATGCAAAATGCATTTTTCCCATAGAAACCACATTTTGTATTTCTCCAACAATAAACCTACTCTTTATTACTAAGTATAAAAAATGTTTTAATACATGATTGTTTATGTAGACACTTTCAAGTTAACTGCATTTCCTTTAACCCTTAACACAACACAATGCAATGATTAATTCAAAATACGAGTGTGAAAAAATAATATGTAAAATCTCTACATATTTAGACAGTACAGTACATTGGGCCCTGTTTTTACAGACTTTTCTTACAGTGCAAGCATCATGCAAAAAAACAAAACAAAAAATAAGATAAAATAAAAAATTCTACTACTTAAGCTAAAATCATGGACATGGATATAGCCAACTTAAAAAAAAAAAAAACTGTGCCGCTAACAGCATCAAAGATAGAGCTAAGAGAGAGAAAGAGAAAAAAACGCTCCCCTGTCTGTCATTGGTGACGATAAAAGATAGTCCCGCCCCCAAAATAATCATTGGTTGAGTCCGTGTTGCTCAAACAAGGCTTTGATAGCACCTCACAGTGTTACACTTTTCGGGGATATCAACCTATAAATGGCTTAATTATAGTTGTCTCTGCATATTAAACTTGAATTATAGAAAATATTTTATCACTGAAAAAATTACACACATCAGCTTTCATCAAACGTACATGATTTAAGGCCACTCCAGAACTGGAACACTTTTCCCTTAAGTGAAGTGAAGTCTGTGATTAAGCGGAGGGAAATATTAGATGCCTCTCTGACCACAGCAGGGGAGCAGTAATCTCATATTTATAGTACATGTTAACTCATTTGTAACTGTCTTTATAAATCAGCAGATAGCTGTGGCTGAATAATTTTGTGGCTTCGAAAAACTAATTAAAACTTCATTAAATGTGAAACTAATTAACTGTTGAGTGCGCAAAATCTGACGAGTAAAAACATCAGCAGCCAAAACTCATTAGAATATCTCAGTTTCCAGGTTCGGTATCAGAATTCCCTTTCCTCTGTTTGCCGAGATGTAGAAAGGAGGAATCAAGCTCCTGCGTTCATCCTTCAGAAATCTAGAGTTTTAGAGTTTTATGAAGGTCAATCTAAGACATTTTAAGTCCTTTTTAAGCCCAAACAAAGATAATTTAAGGAGCAAATGGAAGGAAACACAATATGTCAATATGTTCTCTGAATGTAAACGTAAAAGAGTTGTTTTATCAACAGCCTGAATGATGGAAAGAAAAAAAAAGTAACTAGAATATGGAAATGACTTACTGTATACTGTCTGATCACACTGCAAAAAATGAAGTTCTTTCTCAGTATTTTTGCCTTGTTTTCCACTCATTAATGTTATTGTTTTAAACAATCTCAACTATCTTCATTTTGCATCTCAAGTAAATGTCTTGATTTAAGGAAGTTTAGATATTTGTATTTGAAAACAAGATAAAAACTCTGTGGTTTTTTTTTTTTTTTTTTTTTTTTGCAGTGCATGCAACATTTAATGTCATGGCTTAAATGTTATGAAATTATGAAATTTTGACTTTCTGCTCTGATTAAGGACGTTTTTTAGGCCTTCATTTGTGGAAGAGCAAATTAAGACTTTTTAAGACCCTGGAAATAAAGAGCTTGTTGTAATATTCCATCCGAAAAGATAATTAATTGAAACTAAGAGGCAAAATATTTGTGAAAACACAACAATGCACACATTAAAATATCACATTTTGCTACACACTTGGCAGAACAACTGAAACGAGTCAGAGACAGGGTTGATTGCTCTGTAAAAGTAAAAACAAACAAAAATCACTGTTTTGGCAATAAAGAATTGCAGATGAGGTCATGCATAATAAAAAATGGTCACTTTGGGAAGGAGAAGGGTTCATATTCACACAGTCTAATGCTGGATATTGGATTCAGCATACGTACAGTTTTATAAGCCCTTTGTGCAAAATCCGAATCTGCCGTCTGTGCGTTCACATACTTTTAGGGTGAAATTCTGCCAAGTGCATGAAGGCCCCAGATCATCTCATTATTACCTCTAGCACCAGATGCTTATCATCTCAAGATGATAGACACTCATTTATTGTTTTCCAGCTCTGTGCAATCCTCCAGATAGTGCCGGTCCAATGGGGAGGACAGAGACTGTGACAGCCACTGATGGAGAGGACCAATAATATCACAACCCTGTGTTCACAATCCAATCAAAACCCAATGGATAAAATCAAGTCATTATTTTTCTCTGAAAATTCTGTTTCAGTCAGAAATACATCACATGAAATGTGGTGTGAACACCATATGATTGTGAATACTGGCTAGGCTATAGTATGTTGCAAGAATAATGCAGAGATTGCACATCAAATCCAGAGAATCTTACAATGTAATTAAACAAATAATAGAAAAAAAGATCTGCACACTGTTATTCTCCCTTTATTCAAAAAAGCTGAAAGTGGCAACTTTTCGGTCAAAGACCCTCGTCAGGCAAACACCCTTTATTTAATGGAATTAAACAACCCATAAAGAAGTTCTCTCTCCCAACCAGCCTTATGATATGGCTTTATGTCAATGTATTTCTTTACAAAAATGGTGTTTGAACAGTAAATGTGACCTTAAAAAACAACAACACTGAAATCTGTTATGTTTATTATAAATCAACATCATAAGTACCGTTTTTGCCAAACTTACATTAAAGAAAAATTTTACCCAAAAATAAAAATTTGCTGAAGATTTACAAACCCTCGGGCCATTCAAGATGTAGTGAGTTTGTTTCTTCGTTAGAACAGATCTGGAGAAATTTTGCGCTACATCACTTGCTTACCAGTGGATCCACTGCAGTGAATGGGTGCCGTCAGATTGAGAGTCCAAACAGCTGATAAAAACCTCACAATAATCCACAAGTAATCCCCACCACTCCAGTTCATCAGTTAACATCTCATGAATCCATGTGTTTGTAAGAAACAAATCCATCATTAACATTTTTAACTTCAAGTTGTTGCTTCTGGCTAAAGTATGAGTCCATAATCCATAATAAGACTTTCAAAAGTCCATCCCTTGTTGTCCTCTCACATCAAAATCCACCAAAATATTTATTTAGAATAGTTTTGGACTATTCACATGTAAACAGTACATATTTCTCTCCTGATTCAGACAAGATGACTTCTTCAATGGAGAAAGCAATATTATGGATAGAGGACTCATATTTTAGCCAGAAGCAACAGTTTAAGTAAAAAACAAAACAAAACAAAACAAAAACATCTTAATGAAGGACCTGTTTCTTACAAACAACAGCTTTTCACTTCACAAGACATTAATTGATGGACTGAAGTTGTGTGGATTATTGTGATGTTTTTATCAGCTGTTTGGACTCTCACTCTGACGGCACCCATTCACTGCAGAGGATCCATTGGTGAGCAAGTGATATAATGCTAAATTTCACCAAATCTGTTCAGATGAAGAAAAAAACTCATTTGCATCTTGAATGATCAGAGGGCGAGTGCATTTTCAGCAAATTTGCATTTTTGGTTGAACTATTCTATCAAAGGAAGGACTGATTTCTAGAGACTTGAATATTATAAGGACCTTAATGTGGGATCCTTGAACTTAGACTGGTTTGTAAGCACTTAGCACACATGAAATTTATATTGAAAAGTGCAGATCTGTGCTCTGCTCTTTGTGAGTTTGTATTGATACTGGGGCATGTGCCAAAAATAACTTCATTGTTGCCAACAGAGTCTCTCCAAACAGCAAAATAGGGAAATAAATAGATAAATATTTCTGCAGCCAGTAGGGCAGATGTGCATAGAGAAACTGTGCCCACTTACCCAACTTTAACTAGCTCTGAGAGAAGAATCCTGGAATCACATCATGAACAGAATCTCTCCAGCTTTTCCAGATCCAGATCCAGAGCAATGCCATTCTTGTCACGAGGATTTGTTCTGTTCTTAGAATGTGTCTGGAAGAGAAATGACAGCATAAACAAGGTTACAGCGAGCTCCAGTTCAACAGCCTGGATTTTACAATCTACTTTCCGTCTGCTGCATCTACTTTTAATGAATTCCCATAAATGTACAGCTCTCTGTATCTGGATATCTGCATATAATAGCCTCCATAGCCCCGTCTTGAATCCTGCCAGGGATACTGTCAGTACTGTTGCAGGAGATAATTCAGACACACAAAACAACTATTTTGCACGGGCATGACAAGATAAGCAGCTGTGATTAATAGGTATGAGATGCCAGCAACAACAAACTCCTGGTATTCAGAACTGAGTCTGCTTCAAAAGAGAGAGAGGCAGACTTGCTGAGAGAGGATGAGAAACAAATGAGACCTTTGTTGGTCTAAACCCAGAGGAGACTTTTAATGACTTCATTTGAATTTCTTATCAAGTCAGTCATCTGAAGTTAAACTAATGAAAAGTTGCAGCGCTGGACGTGGCGTGTGTCCTCGCTTTGCCTCTGATAAAAATTCCTGTTAGACACTTTAGCTTGAATGATAGATTGACTTTTTGCGTGACCCAGTCTACATTCAATATTCATGTTTATAAAGGCATAGTTAACCTAAAAATCAACATTTTAACATCTTTAACTCATTCGTACATATTGATGCCCACTGTGGTTTTGAGAAAATGACTCAAAAAAAACCCCCAAAAAATCGAGTTCGTAAAATAGAGTGAGAAGCATTCCACTTATGCCATGACTCCTGACCTGTTTCAGCAGTCAACCCCATTGTTTTCTCTTGGTCATAACTGAAGATGACACTTGCTCTTCCTTCCTTCCTCCTCATCATGTACATCTCTATGTGTCTCGTCTTTTGTGGAGGGAAGGCCGGAACTAATTAACGTCTCTAAGAACAGAGTCTAGTGCTCTTTATCTTTAAAGGGCAGTGGAGAGCAACAGGTCACAGCCTAACACAACCACAATGAGGAAATTCCTTAGAGAAACAGTCTGCACTCAAACGACCCATCAGCTATTGCTAAAATAAAGCCTTTAGATGAGAGTGGCCAATTGCAGTGTCCAACATGATGAATGCAAGCAGTTGATCTTGCGTTTTAGTTGAAAGCTTAGTTGAAAGAAAAAAAAAATAACACAATGAGAAAAATTACAGGCAATTTGAATGATTTAGGTTAAATTTAATTAATGAAAGGCTAGGATTGAAACAAAATAATAATAATAGAATAAAATAAAAACTCTTTTGTGTCACTAAGTTATTATAATTTATTTTGTGTGTGTGTGTGTGTGTGTGTGTGTGTGTGTGTGTGTGTGTGTGTGTGTGTTAAATAAATCAATACTTTTATTTGCATTAAACTGATCAAAAGTGACAGACTGACATTTATAAAGTTACAAAAGATTTCCATTTCAAACAAATGTTGTTATTTTGAACTTTCTATTCAACAAAAAATCCTGAAAAAGGGGGAAAAAAACAGCACAACTGTTTTTAACATTAATAATAATAGGAAATGTTTCTTGAGCAGTAAATCAGCATATTAGAATAATTTCTGAAGGATCATGTGACACTGAATACTGGAGTAATGATGCTGAAATAAACTACATTTTAAAAAATATATTCAAATAGAAAACAGGTACTTTAAATTGTAATAATATTTCACAGTATTACTGTTTTTACAGCATTTCTGAACATTTAAATGTGGCCTTGTTGAACATTAAAGAAAAATGTGTTGAAACAGTTTTACACAAAAGTGGATTTAAAATATGAAATAATCATATTTATCTCAATGATAACTCAGTACCATTTTGATGAGGTCATGTGACAGTACCACACTACTATTAGACAGCAAGCTAAGTTAGCTCAAATTTGCTTGATAAAATGAATTTTAAAGTGAAGTTATTGAAAGTTAACTAAAAAATTAAGCCACCATATTAATTCAGTTGAGACAGATGAAGGAAAATAACTTTAAATGGGTGGCTTTTGGCCCAAACAAGCTGGAATAATTATCAGATGTTTTGCAGCGTGACTCGATACTAAAAAGATGTTCCTAAAAAGATGGTGTGAGCGCAGCGCTCATTGCCTTATGTTCTCTTTTGGCCTCTCTTACTAACCAAGGCTGGAGAATCAATTAGCCGTTAACACATCGGCCGCTTAACATTAATTGACTGGGTCTGAGATGGGCTGAGTGCTTCTTGATTAGTTTTTAAATGCTTGGATGATATTAGACCACATGTTCAGGGGAATGATACCGATTTAAACACGCAGTCATTACTTTGCCTGCTTTTTCCCAAATAAATACAATAAAACGATTAATTGTGGGTCTTTTCTCACAGTGGTCGGTGGAACGCTTATAAAAAGACAGACTGATTTTCCATTGCCTGAATGTAACCAAAGGGTATTTCTCGCCAAATTCTTAAGACTTTAAAGGTGGTCGATCCATCAGAGCGAGTCGGCCTGCTTTTAACCTTGTTACACTGCATGACCTGAGACAGCCTATAATTGAAAACAAGCGAAAAAAGTTTGTCATCCCAAATAAATTTTGACACAGAGCACCACAGGTCGAGAAAACCACATTTTAACACCCAAAGCCCGAGATTGTGTACCTTTGGTACCTTAAATGGATCAGCATGACCCAGGAACAAGATGAAATCATTTAGACGACTCCTCTCAGAGGAGTACAGGTGGCACAACACAGCAAACCTGTGGTCTGCTACATTTCAATAATATGCACTAAAGGTCAAATGTTTGGAATAATTATTATTTCATAATATAATCATATATTATAATGATTATTTTAATGTTAAGTTTCTTAAGGCTGCATTAAAAAAAATACAATAAAAACAGTAATATTATGAAGTAATATTAGAATTTAAATGAACTGTTTTCTAATTGAATATATTTTAAAATAGAATTTATTCATGTGATGTAAAGCTGAATTTTCAGCATCATTACTCCAGTCTTCAGTATCACATGATCCTTTAGAAATCTTTTTTTTTTTTTTTTTTTTTTTTTTTTAATATAAAGAACAGTGTTTATGTGAAATAGAAAACTTTGTAACATTATAAATGTCTTTGCTGTCACTTTTGGGCAATTTAATGGTTCCTTGCTGAATAAAAGATGAATTTCTTTCTTTTTTATATTACTTACCCCAGACTTTTGAATGATAGTGTATCACAGTTTCCACAATAATATTATGCAACAAAAACATTGTTTTTCAGCATTGATAATAATGAGAAATATGCATTCCAAACCAAATAATAATTGTAATAAAACAAATAATATTTCACAATATTACTGCTTTGATGTATTTTTGATCAAATAAAATGCAGCCTTGCTGAGCAAAAGAGACTTCTTCCAACAAATATATAAAAAGAAATCATAGCTATTCAAAATTTTGACTGGCATTTACAAAAGAGTGGGGTCCAAACATCATAAACCTGAAAATAGTAGTTTGAATAATTGAACCAAAGATGTTATGGGATAAATGAAGAAGTAATATTTCATGATTTTCCAGTAAAAAAAAAATAAAAAAAAGTCTCTCAAATAGTGCTGGATCTGGTTTTGCACCATCTTGGAGTTTAGCTCAGCATGGTTATACAGTTTGTCACTTATATCACCAATGCCACATATAAACCCACAATATCAATAAACACATAATGTCAACAGTATGTTGAATGTGTGTGTATACAGCAGGGCAGCAGCAGAATAAATCAAATAAACTAGATGGGTCTAATCCTACTATTACCAGATCGGCGGTGACCTTGTTCACAGATGGAGGCCTGTGTATTCACTGTCTGTGCTTGTTCTCTTTCCAGGAAACAATCTGTGGTGACGTTGCCAACAGCCAGTGATAAAGTGGGCTATCAGGCCCAGTGGGCTTCTACGCTCGTTTGGAAATCTCTGTCTCTGTGTGCATTTCCCTTTCCGGTGAAGGAAGCAGATGCTTGGACACATAATGATCATGCTATGACAAGCGTGTCTCTATAATAATGCAGGCCAGAAGAATGAGGACAGTGTCCTGTCTGGGTCTGTACAACAAAATAGATCACATATAATTTATATATATACCACAATATTTTACACATGTACTCACAATTTTAGTAACAATTTAGTACTTACTTTCTTCTATGGAAGGACATAGAGAATCATGTTCCATATATCAAAATAGGATTTACACCAATAAGCTAAAAAAGCTGAATCAAATTAGTTTATTTATTTATTTAATGTTTTATGTAACTGAAATAAGTCATCCCATGCATGTATTATGTTCATATGACTATATTCTAAATCTTCTGAAGCCATACAGTAAACTTCTACATACATCAAACTTATATTTTATTATTTTATCTAATTTATAATGTTACAAATTATAAAAGATATAAACAAAATGCTGTTCTTTTGAGCTTTCTATTCATCAAAGAATCCTGAAAAAAAAACACTGTATCATTTTCCACAAACATATTAAACTGCATATAAAACTGTTTTCAACATTGATAATAATAGGAAATGTTTATTGAGCAGCTGAAAATTCAACTTTGTCATCACAGGAATAAATTACATTTTAAAATTTATTCAAACAGAAAACTGGTATTTTAAATTGTGATATTATTTCGCAATATTACTTTTTTTTTTTTACAGCATTTCTGAACATCTTTTATAATATTTTTATATTTCCAGCATCATTAGTGTCTCATGACCCTTCAAAAATCATTCTATATGCTGATTTGCTGCTTAAAACACATTATTATCAATTTAAGAACACAAGAACCCAATTTATTTATTTAAAATAGAAATATTTTGTAACATTTTAAAAGCCTTTGCTGCCTTTACATAATTTAAAATATCCTTGGTGAATAAAAGTTTTTTTTTTTTTTCTCAAGAATTTGAGAACATGGGGATGTTTTTTCCTACTATTCCTTTTAGTACAAACTGTATCCATAGAAATAAGGTTTGTAGGTGTGCATCAGTATTCTGGACAGTTTCTGAGAGGAAAATGGGACAAATAATGATTATTCAAAACCAAAACCAGAATGAGAAGACTTAAAAAATGATATCATGATGCATACAGATTAACTAACCTTAAAGATAGGTTATCAGGTTCACAAAAGCCTCACAGCTGACTTTGTTCATTTGTTCACTGTGAACAAAAAATACTAATGTTTTTTATAGGCACTCAACACACTAATAATAGTGTGAAATGTGCATTTCTCCTGCCTCCAGCAACCCATGTGATGTTGTAATTGAGCAATTGACGAGGAGCTAGTGGACAGTTGCCATGGCAAAAGAAAGCAAAAACAAAAAATAAACATGACTAACACAGCAAACAAGGCTTTCCCCGCTCGTTTATCTATCCACAGGTCAATACAATAACGACACCGGGAAACACCACGGTCGACAATCTCATCACTCACTCCAAACCTCAGAGAGAAACAGAACATTGAGAGGTGCAATTACCCAGCACTCCGTCTCAATAGGACATCGCCACTTCACTGGACCACACTCCAAATAGAATAAACATTTGATTTGTTTGTTGAACATGACTCTAGCGGTCCTCGCTGTTAAATGAAGCAGTCTGAACGACCTATGAGACACTGAGGCCAATTTTCCCAGCCTCAGCCTTCAAATCGGACAACAGATCGGTTTTCTCCTGATTGGTTGGCATTCAGAGAGAAGGAACCCTGGGTTTATTGGGCTGCATGCTGTGAATACACAGAACATGTCAGATGCAACACGTCACGGAAATAGATTGGCTTTCCACTCCCCTATTAAAAGGAATAAAGGATGAGATTCAGAGTTCACACAGATTAAATACTGCCATTATTTACTCACCCTCTTGTCGTTTTCCTGTGGAACAAAAACGAGAATTTTTTAAGAAACTCTTTTCTAATAACAGTTCATAGTGGCCATGTCTGTCAAAGACAAGAAACCCAAAAACAATTTGCAACCACCCAGATCAGTCTAGTACTCCTTATACATATATATATATATATATATATATATATATATGAGTCTTCCGATCCCATGTGATAATTTTGTATAAGGAACATTGTGTTGTCTTTCCTGAATCCCTGTAATGGCTTATGCTCTTCTGAGCAACTGAACTTATCATTTTGGTGCTTCTCATATTATCATATATCTAGGATGAATCAGCTTTGTTGTAGAATTTTGGATAAAAGCAGCTAGAAAATGAATAAATGTAAGGCAGAGATTGAAATATGTCATTTTTCACTGAAAACGTTCTCTTCCATTAAGGCTCTCAAAAATTATTCTTCAGTCCAAATATCCAAAATGGCACACCGTGTTCACATAAGAACCAGTGCCATTTGGTGTCAGTGATATCATTAGATGTCATTAGGTGTATTCGGTTGTATGCAGACCAATCGTGGAGATTTGCCGCGGCTTGTAGTCAGGGGAGGAGTTAAAAACAGTGCGCTAAGATACTTTCTGCTTTCACACAGTTTGTGTATTTTATCACAGAATCAGAAGCATAGTTTGTCAAATACCAGACATTTCAGACATTTTCATGAAGCCACAGAAACACTTTGCATTCAGTAATTTAAACATTGCTTAATACCATGCATGTATATACAAGAATAAGGTTTAACATAAGCCAATACCATGAAAATACCAATGAGGTGGGGTCTATTTTTTAATCAGTTTTATTTTGATAAACATTACACAGTATAACATTAACATTATATAAAACAAATTTTGCTCTCAAATCACTTTTGTTGTTGTCACAATCTTGATGCCATATGTCAAGGTGATATGGTGTTGGAGCTGTCTCCCCTGTTGAAAAACCAACTCATGACCAACTAACGACCAGCTTAAACCAGCTCAAACCAGTTACCACGATTCAAAACATACCTAACCAGCATATGCTGGTTTTTTCAACAGTGTCAGGTGGAAAAAAATTTCAAACCAGCATGCACTGCTTCAAGTCAGAGACTGATTGGTCTGCGCAGTGCTACATCAAGTCGAACACACCTATTATATTGACAGTGATGTCACAGCAGTAAATCAGATTGCTTTATGGTCATGAGCTGGTTTAAGCTGGTTCTTAGCTGGTCATGTGCTGGTCCTAAACTGGTCCTAAGTAACTAGCCCCTGCTCAGGACCAGCACTCGACCAGCTTAAACCAGCTCATGACCAGCACTCGACCAGCTTAAAGCAGCTCATGACCAGCACTCGACCAGCTTAAAGCAGCTCATGACCAGCACATGACCAGCTTAAAGCAGCTCATGACCAGACCAGTTTAAACCAGCTCAAACCAGCAGCCATCCTTCAAAACATACCTAACCAGCATATGCTGAATTTTTCAACAGGGATGTGACATATCAAGTTAATTATATGAGATTATATGAAAATATATGAAATTTCACTCTTTTCCTCAGATAAAGCCACCATATGACTTCACATAATCTTATAACATATAGTCGCATGGACGACTAAGTGTGGTCTACTTTTCTTGTGTCATGTTGTTGTTTGTTTTGGAGCTTGACAAAACTCTTTGTATAAAAAGTACTATGGAAAGATTCCTAAAAGTTAACAATTAAATAATACAAAATATGTAAATAAAATCAGTATACATCACAGTGACAACGAGTGAGTTAATAATGGCACAATGTCCATTTTTGGATGAACTATTCCTTTAAAGAGAGAGATCACCCAAAAATGAAAATTCTGTCATCATTTACTCACTCTCGTGTCATGGGTTTCTTTCTTCTGTTGAACACAAAAAAGATATTTTGAAGAATGTTGGGAAACAAACAGTGGTAGCCATTGCCTTCCACATTATGAAAAAAAAAAAGCACTGGAAGTCAATGGCTAACCACAACTGTTTGGTTACCAGCATTCTTCAGACTATCGTCTTTTATGCTGAACAGAAGAAAGAAACTCATACAGGTTTAGAAAAACTAAATGATGTCAGAATTTTAATTTTTGGATGAACCGTTCCTTTAAGAGACTAGTGTCCAGGAGAAGTTCTGCACTAGTTAGCTTGACCCAGCCTCAAACTCTTCTGTATTCAGTGCTGCCGATACAGCTCGCTGTATGAGACTTACTCGTTTGAGTAGCAGGCCATTTTTTTTCTAGTGCCAATTAAAATGAAAGAGTAGCGGTGGACAGTCCTCCACACTTGTGTTCTGTTTTCCCTTTCCACCTTTTTTATTGTTTCCCGGCACTCTCATTCATTGAGCAGATGAATAAATGGAGAAGGAAGAGTGACTTCCTGGTTTCTAATGTGCAAATGCCTCATTTGTGTAATTGTGTCATGCTTGCATTAGCATGGGGCTTCAGGTGCCTAATTGCTCTGCTTTAATATTGCAACGGGCGCTCGTTTCCTCACAGCGACGGCCACTGGCTCTATCGACTGACCTCGTGAATGAAGGAGAAACAGAAAGACACTGAAAAAGAAACTTTCAAAGCCCAGGAGTACAACTATAGAGAAATGACAAGTAGAGTCTTGTTCAATTTGTCAACTCGGAGCTTCTAAGAGCAAGTCCATTTTTTTTTTGAGTGATACTTTACTACCAAGACAACAATGCAACTCATGCAATTCCAAGTACATATCACTCTTATCAGTGCACAGCTGAGAGGATGTGGGCGATAAAGTCAAGGGTGGTTACGGTAGAGTGCAGACCAGCGCGCTGAGGATTCATCAGAAGGTTTCGGCAGAAATGAGCTGCTGCCTGACTCTCTGTGAGCAAAATAAAGAAGCAGTCAAGTGTTTCCTCGAAAATTGAGTGCTGAGAGAGCAAGTATATATCAGTTTATCAGAAGGCTAATGAAGCTAATACATGCTCCATTATTAAGACTGCATGACCTGAGGGGCTTTTGTAAAACAAACTGAGATGACAGAAACAAAGAAGATTAGAATAATTAACATAAATGACTCAATCTGCAAAAAAACTTCAGCAAAAAAGTTTCCCTGCTCTCACTACTAGACCTGCACCTGTTGCCTAGCAAATGAATTCAAAATTGTCAGCAGATGAAAACATCACCACTCAGTTTTTTGATATCAATACATACACATTCCTATAGACTGAACGTGTAATATGCATGTGAGATGATAATGGCATTGTTTTCAAAAACTTGCACTTTAAAATCCATTTTCAAAAGTTTGCATTTTCAGGCCTCCAAAACACTGTTGTTGTGTAAATGAATGAAATGAAAAACAAAAAAATGAAATAATTCATTTTTTTTTTAGCTGAAATCGGCATCATGTAAACAACCCCTTAATCAAACACAATCTTGCTCTGTTATCACTAATATCGAATATTAAAATGTAGAACTCACATTTACTATATTTTCACACTGTGTTTGTGCATCTTATGGATTTGTCTACGCTATAAATGCCATGTGACTGATTACTGTATATAAAAAACAAACATCTGTTTCACATTGTTAAAAGCCTTCCAACAAATCACTGGTGAAACATAATGAAACAAAGTCATAATATACTACACTGTAAAAAAAAAAAAAAAAAAGCTGAGCCAACTTAAAATTTTAAGGCAACCAGCTTCAGCAGATTTTTGAGTTTTCTCAACTTGGTGTTTTAAGTTTATACAACAAAAAGTTGAGAATCTCCTACAAAAATTAGTTGAGAGAACTCAAGAAATCTGTTGAAGTTGGTTGCCTTAAAATTTTAAGTTGGCTCAACTTTTTTTTTTTTTTTTTTTTAAAGTGTACTATTGATGGCTGTCAACACAGAAACATGCTTGTTATCCAAATAATGGTGTACTATTTACCAGCAGAGGTTAAATGGATAATGCTAACTGGCCAATCTCTGAGCTCATGGATACAGCAGGCCTTTCACCTGACACTTCACTGTCACATGACACATGAGTGTAGGTGAGTGTTTGATTCAGCAGCTCGATTTTTAGCTCAAGACATCCAAAATCGTAAGCATGTCCAGTCTATGATAAATATATGATCAAATGATGCTGACATTGTGCAATTATGTAGCCTAGTATTGTATTGCTACATTTGTGGTTAATGAGTTTTTTGCGAGTAAAACCATGGGAGGTTCTTCTAGAAAAGGCACAATCAAATGAGTTATGTGTGATATGTCATAGTTATCTCGTATAGTTTTGATAGATGTTTGTTTTTGGCTGTAAGCTTTTGAAATTGTGGATTTGTAATGTAAATTAGTTGTTATATTATACATATAAAAATGACTCCACTTAGTTTTTGTGTTTTGATTCATTTATGGATTCCACTCATAATCCCAAGTCATTTGTTTGTGAATTAGACTATGCTGGTTGCTCTGTGTGTTTTTGATTAATTCAAAAAAGAACTGTAAGAAGAGACAGTAGTTTGTAGATCAGAAGAATCTCATTCCACTGCATGTTTTTGATTCACTAAAAAGAACTGGCCCATAAGAGTCATTTCTTTATGAATTGGACTATGCTGCTTGCTCTGTATGGTTTTGATTCAATAAAAGATGTCTCGTAAGAATCAGCTGCTCATGAACCATGCTAAGGTTACTCTGGTTGCTCGACATGTTTTTGATTCATTAAAAAGAAATGGTTCATATGAGTCATTTGACTGACTGGGTTCAGTGCATGTTTTTGATTCACCAAATCAAAATATATACTTGATCATAAGTTACTTGAAGTGTTGTGTCGTTTATGTTTGCTTTTGTGAGAGGACATCGCAATAGAAAGACATGTTTGTTCTTACCAATTGCGGTACATGGACATTCTTTCCCCACGCATTCAATTCAGACCACCAGCATACAACTCAGGAAGATTTTTATTTCTTTTCCCATGACACTATAGCAGACCAGTGTGCAAAATATGTGTAATATGGAACATTTCTCCTGTGGATACTTTCTCTTTGGCTCAACTTGGTTTTCAGCTCATCTGAAAAGACAGCAGGCCTATTCCCAAGAAAGATTGAAAAAAAAAAAAAATTCTGAGTACATGTCAATCAAAGTCTGTGGAGTGCTGGTGTTTTTAATCTCCGTCAGTGCTCTTCTGGTCAGCGGTCAGGCTGTTGAAAGAGAGGAGTGTGTTTTGTTGTTTTGTTTCCTCATTAGCAGGCCGAGCTGTGATTGTGACAGGACTGAGTCTGGCTGCAGGATGGAAGATTCACTCAGACAGAGACAAAAGGGTCTGCCAGTGTTTGATCTTATTGATTTATTTCACAAGGATCTCAGAGTTTCTGTATAATACAACAACGACTGAATGTAAACACACTCGGGGAATGCAAACACGTGCAAGGAAGCTGAGCACACACAAATACATTCTTAAAAAGAAATGTTTCAAGGTGTTTTCAGGTGAAAGTTTATGGACAGCATCTGTGGTATGTTGTTTACTACAGACTAATTCCAGCCATGCTGCATATGTGACCCTGGACCGCAAAACCAGCCATTAGTGTTAATTTTTTTGTAATTGAGATTTATACATCATCTGAAATCTGAATAAATAAGCTTCCCATTGATGGATGGTTAGTTGTGATAGGACAATATTTGGCCGAGATACAACTATTTGACAATTTGGAATCTGAGGGTGCAAAAAAAATCTAAATATTGAGAAAAATAGCCTTTAAGTACTTAAAGTGCTCTGTTTTCGAGCACTAATTTTGTACTTAATATACTAAAAATGATTGTGTACTCAACTGTGCTATTTTAGGACACCATGAATATGAACTAAAATGCGCTTTTAACATACTATCTCTGTATTTAAAAAATGTATTTATTCACCACTTGTAGTACACTCGAGTGTGCTAGTGTATGAAAGATGGGTTCAAGTGTACTACAAGTGTACTACTTTTAAGTTAATGGGGACCAGCAACTGTTTGGTTCCACACATTCCTCAAAATATCTTCTTTTATGGTCAACAGAAGAAAGAAATTCTTAGGTTTGGAACAACTTGAGGATGAGTAAATAGTTTGTCAGTAAACAGAATTTTCAGTTTTGGGGGAAGTCTTGGCCTAATCCTGTTCTATACAAATATCGATATAGATAATTTTGCAATAATTTGCAACAGACACGAATGCAGAACAGGATCGTGACTGTGATGCTCTAAAATGTTATGATCATATGTGACCCTGGACCACAAATCCAGTCATAAGTAGCACGGGTATATTTGTAGCAATAGCCAACAATACATTGTATGGGTCAAAATGATTGATTTTTCTTTTATGCCAAAAATCGTCTCAGGTTACGCATGTAACCATGGTTCCCTGAAGGGAACGAGACGCTGCGTCCGAAAACGCTATGGGAACGCCTTCAGCGTGACCACGCTCTGAATCTCATGTGCAATCAGTCCGAAGGAAGGGCGAGGCGTCACGGGCGGGGTGACGTCACGACCAGGAAGCATAAAAGCCGGTGTGGTGGAGCCGGCATCAGCTTCTAGGAATGAAGCAAGCGCGGGCAGGGATGCCGGAAGTGTGGCTACGAGACGCAGCGTCTCGTTCCCTTCAGGGAACCATGGTTACATGCGTAACCT
>JAFVLL020033379.1:0-22064 GCA_021397915.2 Tor tambroides | reverse complement strand
GTTTGTACATTAAATTGAAGATTGAATGTGAAATTATTGCTATATAAAAGCATATTTAAAAACTTTAATGTTAGGTGGGATTAATCGCGATTAATCGCGATTAATTTCAGAAAAATGTGCGATTAATTAGTTTATTTTTTTAATCGATTGACAGCACTAATAACATTTTATCATTTTATTTTTTATTACATGAAAATTCAGATTTCTCTTACTTTGCAAATAAACTGACTTGATTAAGTGTCTTTTTTTTCTTTAGGTGGAGGAGAGGAGCAGGCCGCTGCTGCTACAGTGTGCGCTCTCTTGTGTGTGCAGCTCGGGGGCGGAGTTGAAGGTGAGGAGGGCTTTAAGATGCTCCGCCCCATCCTCAGTTCCATTTTGATTGACAGCTGTGCCAGCCTGTCAGCTCGACAGAGTGTGAGTTGATGCCTCAGTATATGTTTATAAACCTTTATTTGTTCGATTCCATTAACACTTAAAATGGGATTGTTTACTTATCTCACCTTTTGTCAGTGCGCTCGAGCTCTGGGTATGTGCTGCTACGTGTCTGCCTCAGATGATGCAGAGGTATGATCAGATCTTGTAAAATGCATATGAATATTTATAGATCTGCATGTTCATAGAATCATCTATCTTTTTCCTCCTGTCTTTTTCAGGACCTGGTAAAATCTGTTGGTCATTTGGAGAGTGTGTTTGTGGGTGCATATCCCCTGGGTGATGGCACTCTGCCCTCTGTCAAAGCCGGGATCCCTGCGCTCCACAGCGCCGCCCTTCAGTCTTGGGCTCTGCTTTGCACCCTTTGCCCTGCATCACATATCAACACCATTCTGAACCAGTGAGTTGGAATTGCAAAAAAAAAACCAAACACATCTCTGCACAAATAGTCCATAGTCCAAATAGGCAAAATCTTGCAAAAAATAATGGCCTGCACTCTATAAAGGTGATAAAGGACAACAGAAAAGCAAATGCCAGAGAAACAAATCTTTACTGAGGACTACAATGCTTGTAGTCAGCTACAGTGCTTGTTTTGATAATGTTTTGACCCACAAATCTACCCATATCTCCTCGCTGAGCATCTGTAAAAAAGAACTTGAACAATAAAACACACTACTTTTTCCATGCTCTCATATAGTGTATGGGCCTTTTTGTTGTTTCAAAGCCACAATCCAAAACGGTTTTGATATCTAAACCACAGTGAATACAAAAGACATAATATTTTATGTAATGCTTTCATCAGGGTGAGAGGAAAAGCCATGTGACAACACTCAGATTGAATAGATAGACTTATTTGTCTGTAATATGATCTTTCTCTTTGTCTGTCTTTTAGGCACTTGCCACGTCTACATGCGTGTTTAGAAAGCAGTGAGGTGAACTTCAGGATTGCTGTGGGAGAGACCATCGCTCTGCTGTATGAACTGGGACGGGACATCCTTAAGGTGTGTGTTGTGTAATGCTGAATAGGTTTGAGTTTCAGGATGATGGCAGTGTACGTAATGTGTGTGTTGTTTCAGGAGTTTGAGTATGAGGACTGCGATGCATTGTGTGACAGTCTAAAGAACCTGGCAACTGATGGAAACAAACATCGTGCTAAAAATGACCGCAGGAAACAGCGCTCAATCTTCAGAGAGGTGCTGCACTACATTGAGGTGAAAGGAGAACCACAACTCATGCCTTTTTGTTTTTAAATAACATGTCAGTTAATTACATCCAGATATTTTATAGTACCTTTGCATGCAGGGCTAATAAGCCGAGTTGATCCAGGACTGTCTTAGATGATTATGGTTTAAAAATTTACAGACATCGGACCAAACATTCCCTCCTATTTACAGAATGAAGATTTCACGGAGGAGAAGATTAAGTTTGGGATTGAGGGTATCTACATTGATGGCTGGTTGCGCCGCAGGATTTATGATGCCTTTAAGGAAGTGCTCGAGTCTGGAGTCAGACACCACTTACAGGTGAGGAGGACCAATTGCAGCTCACCGTTGGCATAAATAACACTGTAGTTAGTACTATAAAAATTTAGATTTTTTTTCCCAGCCAATTAAGTCATTTAAATAATTGATATTTCAATCTATGCACAAGATTTTACCAGTGATTTTGCGTGATGTTAGTGATTTACTGGATAAAGATTTTAAAAGTATTTATTGCTCTCAATTTCCACTGTAATACATTTTAGAGCTTATCATTACTAGAAAAATGTTTATTCTTTATAAAATACTTGTGGTATTTTAAGATTGTGTTAATTCACTTGACATTTCCAGTGATAGAAATCACATTTTTTAATAATTAGGCCACCTCTACATATTGAGGTTTTTGAGACCATTTGTAGAATTTGTTATTCCTAGTTCCCTATTCCTGTAGAATTCCTTATTTTAATGCTTTTTTTGGACTTGTTTTAAATCATTTAAAGTCATCTTGAGGCTCCCTTTGAGTTTTTTTGAGCACCCTGTACAGGCCCTTGCCCCATGTTTGAGAACCACTGTTCTGTAGTGTTTGTTACAATGAGTTTTTGTGTCTGTTTTTTGTAGTTTAATCCTTTGTTGAGGGATATTTTTGAACTTGGACCTCCTCTCATCCTGGATGCGTCTGTCAAAGCCAGCAGGATCTCCCGCACAGAGAGGGTAATCTTGAACCTTTCGCTTATAAATGTAATAAATAACAGTGACACTGACATGACGAGAAGTCTTCTTTTGCAGCGTGAAGTCAGATTCAATTGATTTTGTAAACTGTCTGCCAAAAAATGCAAATTAACTCAGAACTGTTTCGTTCATTAAGGTTTTGTGTGCATATTTATATAACTTTTGCTTGTCTCTTCACAGCATCTGTTTAACTCTGCTGCATTCAAAGCCCGGACTAAATTAAGGAACAAAGTGAGGGACAAACGTGCCGATGTGATGTGAGGATGAAGGCGACAGAGAGAAACACTACATCCTTAAAATCCCCACGGCTCACTTGAAATTATAGTTTGACATACTGCCAAGCCAGAGACTTGACAATGGACATGCGTGACTGTCTGTCTGAGTGTGTGTGAGTGTGAAAGGCTGGGTGTGTGCACACGTGTGTGTGCGGTGTTGTGTTTTTATTTAACATCACAGTGTGAAAGCTAGGAATCCTACAATTAAACCAACACAAAATATAACAACCTCTTGTAAGGCTGAATTCAGCTTTTCTGTTGAAACCTGTTTTACCTCCTCAAGTGTTTTTTGGAAAAAAAGAGAATTTTTATTATTGAAACATCAACTTTTTACAGATCTGTAACAAAGAGGCCAAGAAAAATGAATTCTTTGTAGTTTTTCTATATGCATTTTATAAGTGGACTATGCTGATGCACCTATGATCTGATGATGCAAACAAATGAAAATACATCTTTGACTGCAAGTTGCCAGAGATAGTGTATACCGTTTTGTTAAACCTCTCTCACTGCCACTAAATCAACCATGTTTTACATCTTAATTCTACTCATCTTCTGAAAAGGTTTTTTTTTTTTTTTGGCTCAGTGTGATGCAGTCAACTAAGGTTCTTACATCATTGTACCTTCACCCCAAGCTCATGTCTGCCCATTCAGATCATGCTTTCAACATTTCTTTTGAATTTCTTTCAAAATATGTCAAGTTTTCTTTGAAGCAAATGTACTGTATGCAGCAGCAGGATTTTGGAAGAGAAAACACAAAATAAATTATGTAATTCCTTCACAGAGTTGGAAGTCTTTTTGACAGACACAAATGTATTTGTAGTAAGACATGGCTTTCATTAAAAACAAATTATGAGGAAAGTGTGATGACTAGAACTGCGCTACAAATCTCAGCCTGGTTATTTGATTACATATCATTAAAATGTGTTGTTTGATACAGTCAGTTTAAACATATATACATTTATTGTTCGTTTGCTATTATATTTAATTTTAAGTAACTGTCATTAGGGTCATGCACATGTTTTGTAACTCTTATTTTGAAAAGCTTTCTACACGTCTCCTTTTATGGGTACTATCGCGAGATTTTAGACCAAACAGACTCATAACAAGTTTGGCCAAAATGTTCAGCCATGCAAGTCAACATACGGAGGTAAATTATAACATTCCTGCATACTTAATAAGGGCAGATCTATCAACTCGTATTGTGTCACGAATGAACAAGCAAGGTTATCAAAATACAGAGCTTATAACGCTACAGGTGAGTGACAGTTTGATGCGGCGTCAAGACGTGACCAGCTGCAGACATGCTAATCGGCCTGTGGCTGGAGGAGTCCGTCGATGGATCAGCTGTTATTTCAGAGCGTTTGTGCTGTAAAGAATTGATAGTCCCCTCCCCTTTATTATATTTTAGGCCTGGCCACATAATGACATTAGTTTTGCTTTAAATTACACTGTAAGATTTTGACATCGAAAATCCTTTTTTTTTTTTTTTTTAATGCAGATTCAGATAGATTTGGTGTAAGCAAATGTAATTTTGTATTTTTTTTTAAATCTCGTGAGGCAAGAAGTAAGATTTTCATGTACAAAACACTTGTCTGGAATGCCTGTCATCAGGAGACACATAAGGTGTTGATATTTTTTCCTTTGTATATCATAGCTACACAAAACTATTTTGCGAGGAGAAGAGCAGCCAACAATCCAGAGATGTGAGGACTGCTGTTCCTTGTATCACTGCCCTTTCTGTGGGCCTGAAATGTTCAAACCCACCATCAAAAGCAAATGTTTAAAACATTTGCAAGGTCACAGAAGAAGAGCGATACGGCACAAGGGCAAGTACTAAATATATATATTTTACTTGAAAGTGTCCCAGGTAATGAAGTCACAGGAATAAATGATTGTTCTGTTCCTTCAAGTATTAAAATTTACTGAAGCATAGAATTTTATAGAAGCATAAGTAAATCATAGTATTAAATGGATATCTAACAGAGGACTCTTCCTTTTTACTCATTTTTTTCACTAGAGTTCTTCATTTTTAAATGTCATTTAAAGTGCCGAACTGCTGCACACTTTCACTGCATTAGCTGCACATCCACTTTTATGAGGAAAGATGGTTTTCTGAAACACCTAGCAATGTGCGAGAGCAAAAAACCCAAGGTAACAGTTGTGGAGTTGAAATCAGGTGAGAGTTTACCTGCACCAGATCTTCATCTTACTACATCTGAGGCTGGCAGAACTGATGAGATGCCTGTCGGTGAAGGAACAAAGAATCTGATATCTGAAGATGCTCAGAAAATCAGGAGACGAAAAGCAAACTTTGAGCAACACTTGTGCCCTAAAAGAGTAAGTTTTTTTCTTCTCTTTTTTATGTATCTATATGCACTACCATTCAAAAGTTTGAGGTTAGTAAAAGTTTTTTTTTTTAAATAAATAATGCTTATATTTATATTAAGACATTTATAATGTTACAAAAAGTTTTGTATTTCATACAAATGATGTTCTTTTGAACATTTCTATTAATTAAATAATCCTGAAAAAATGTATCAGAATCAGAAGTGTTTTTAACATTGATAATGATAATAAATATTTCTTGAGCACTAAATCAGCATATTAGAATAATTTCTGAAGGATCATGTGACACTGAAGACTGGAAGAATCTTTGGGGCCTTGTTGTGTCAAAATTTGTGACAAGCTGTGGAAACTGATATTATAAACATACAAATCTCTATTCACCCTGTGCTGTTGCAGGCTGTAAGTGAGGAGACAGTGAGCCAGGGGCCCAGTGATTCAGAGATTGCAGACCAAAACTCCACAGGTGAGTCTCATCAAACAGAAAATATTCTGCATAATGCAATTTGCTTGACTTGACCTTTCATTTCCAGTGTGACAAATGACCTAAGTACTATCAGGCACAGATTTAAACATTTTTATTCAGTCATTATTTGATCATAGTAACAAAAATGATAGTCAAATTTTAGTCAAAATTAGTTTAGACTGTCATTCCATCCAGTCACAGGATTTCAGTCATGTTTGGTAATTTGAGTTGATTTTAAAGCGCATTGTTTTCAATTGTCATGAATGTTTCATTTGTTGCATTCAGACCGGCTTGAAAGTCTGGTCATTTGTGATCCTCAGTCGTTTATTGTATGATGTCCGGTTATTCTATGTAAACATATACAAAGCCTATTGTTTTATAATCTGTTCAGAATTCTAAAAGTTGCGCAGTGTGTTCCAGCCAAAAGTCTGATTCTCTGTCAGTCTGGCTGGCTGACAACAAGACTATGAAATGCAGTTAGTCTTGTGCATATATCCATGCCCTCTGATCAGAGTGTTTGATATTCTTACTCTCTTTAATCACAGGTGAAGGAGGGATTATGGAGGAGCAGGTGAGAACAGATGACCCAGCTATATCCCCAGTGGATGAAGGAGATCCTTCAGTGGTAGATCTCTCTGTCGTGGATCATAATGATACAGAGACCACCGTCTCAAATTCTGCTGCCAATCCTCATCCTATAGAGGCTGATGTCTCCATACAGACTTTGGTAAATGAGATGTTCTCTGGACACACATCTGTTGAAAGCACCCTCCCACAAAAATCCAGATCCGATGCACAAGATCTGTGTCCGTTCTGTGGTTTAATGCTGCACAGGAAGAATCTGCAGGTGCATTTAAGAAGGAAGCACCCAGATCAAGTGTCAAACCAGGAGAAACCTGCCTTTGCTCAGGTGAAAAACCCAAAGCAACAGAGACTCCCTTTGCGACAACAACAGAAGGTGAGAGAAGTTCATCCTTTGGGTGGTTTCGCAGATTTTTTTACTCTTTAGAGCGGGGTTTATGAGGCAACTGCATTGAGAGTTGATGAAATCTAATAATAAATGTAAAATTAAAATAAATACATATAAATTAAAAACAAAATAAAAAAACACTTAAAAAAAAAAAGAGTAGTTTATTTGTTTACCTACATGTCATGTGACCAGCTACTTACATCAGAGGATTGGAAATGTGCAAATGTGTTGTTAAATTGTCAAAATATTAACTTAAAATGTCAGGGGTAAATATTTTATGTCAAAGGGGGTTGGCTGACAAAAAAGTTTAGGAATCCCTGCTTTAAAATACAGCCTTAAATGGACAGTTCACCCAAAATGAAAATTCTGTCATCATTTATTTACTCTCATGTTATTCCAAGCTGCATGACTATTTCATTCTGGAGAACACAAAAGGTGCTATTTTGAAGAAAAGACCATCCAGGACATTGGTCTCAAACTCAATTCCTGGAGGGCCACAGCTCCAACCCTAATCAAACACACCTGATCCAACTAATCAAGGTCTTCAGGATCACTAGGAACTTCCAAGCAGGTGTGATTTGGAGCTAAACTCTGCAGAGCTGTGGCCCTCCAGGAATTGAGTTTAAGACCACTGATTCAGGACATTGCTCAAAATTTCTTCTGTGTTCCCCAAAAGAAAGAAAGTCATACAGGTTTTCAGTGATGGTGTGTAAATGACAGATTTATGAGGGAACTATTCCGTTAACATTGTTGACTTGTCTCAGAAATTCCTTCTATACATATTTAAATAATAGGAAAATAATATAAATAATTTTTTATAAATATAAATGATAATCCTAAATAGTTTCAATTTAAAGATAAATAGTAACAGAAACACCCTGAATAATTTCAATCTAAAGATAAATAGTAACAAACGTTGCAGACATTCTTTATACAGCCAAAAAGGGAATCACAATATCTTAAAACTGACGGGAAACGAAAAAACATTATTACGTGATTTTACATGCAGCAAAACCGAATACTTTGTACATGATACTATGGATTTTATTATTATCGTGTAAACACAAGAGTTCTTCAATACTGGCGCAGGTAAATAAAGATCATAGTGTCGAAAGTGTGATGAATAAACCGAACCCCCCCTCAGAGGCCGCAGAATGGATGCGTCCGCACCGAAAGTGCTCTGTCCGAGGTTGAAACATCGGCTCTCACCGACACTCCAGCGATTTTTTCCGATCTCGCTCTTCTGTCACGACGGTCCACTTCAATTCACTGGACCGGTGTGGATTATTGTTGGTGACATGCGTTGCGGTGGCGTCTGTGTTGTTGTTGTTTTAGCCAGATTTCATTTGTGCCCAGCTGACCCACATCTATTTTAAGGTGCAAACGTAAACGGTGCTACTTTTTAACGTCTGGTCACTCTCTTTTATTAACGTGTTGCTTTATTATTAACAGAATACATTTTTTTTAATGAGCTCACTGGAAGCGTAATATCGTTATCAAAGCGTTATAAACACCAGTGAAATAAAATTAGGTTATTTTACATCAAAATGCTAAACGCAAAATGTTGACTAAATGTGAAACTCTAGCTATTTGTTAATTAGTTGCGTTACATACAAAAAATGGAAAGTTTGAACTCTGCTGAGCACTATAGTACGTGAGATAGTATGTGCTTCAGTAGTTTATATGATTCATATGAGTTCATATGAGTCAGTGCACTCTAAAGTGTCAAAAATGGGCTGTTTTACAGTGTGAGCCCACAAGAAAGGCAGGTTCATGCTTGTTTTCTGTTTATGTTGACTCATAGTGTATATGTTTGTGGTCTCAGATTGCAATGGAGAGTGAAATCAGAGATGTGTTCAGACACTGTATCAGCTTTCCAGTGCCCATTTCTGCCTCTGTGGTCGCTGATGAGCTGGTGGACACTGCCAGTGAAAAGCGTTGTATCAGCATATTGACCCGTAAGTATATTGGATAGTTCTGTCATGTGGTTTTATGGTGTATTCTCTATTTAATTAGTTATATGACTTCATGATGCTTGCTTTTCAACTCTCTTTTTCTGCAGGTTGGAGTCAGTGTGAGTTGGAGAGAGGGGTGAAACGGTGTTTCTCTCAGAGATGGACTCTACTGTGTAAACACGACTCAATCGAACATGTGCTGCCGTCTGGAACAAGCTCGCACATAGAGAAGGAGTAGGAGATATAAACATAATATGCAGATATTCGTGTGTCTCAAGAGATAAAAAGAAAGTCTACAAGTAAACAACACACCTGTCATCAAAATGCATCTCTCACTTTCAGGTTGCTCAGCAGCCATTCTCCCTCTGGGACACTTCAAGCTGTCATCCGAGAGGACGCAGGACATCAGTACGTGGAGGTAATGCTGTCTTTGATATTTAAATATTGAATTATTAAAGTATGATTCTTAATCCTCTTTTTTTTTAATTTGGTAGGTTTGGGGCCAAAATGGTCTGGAGAAAAGTTTGGACCTTACAGCTCTAAATAAACATGGAAAAGTGTATGAAGATGGTAAGAAACACTTTTTTTTGTTGTACATGTTATACACCGGGGGTTTCATATCACTAACTGTCTAATAGAAATGAACCAAGAACTTGTACTAACTTTGAGGTCTACTTAAGGTTCATGAGACAAGGATGCATCAAACTAATCAAAATTGACAAGAAAGCCATATTTAATTTATATAAATAAATTCTGTTCTTTAGAACTTTATATTCATCCAAGAATCTTGAAAAATTTTTTTTATCACAGTTTACACAAAAATAATAAGCAGAGCAATTGTTTTCAAAATTGATAACAATAAGAAATGTTTCTAGAGCACCAAATCAGCATACGGTATTAAATGACTGATTACTAAAGCATTGGCTGCTGAAATTTCAGCTTTGCCATCACAAGATAACTTACATTTTGAAATTGAAAACAGTTATTTTGGAAATAATGTTTCACAATATTACTGTTTTACTGTATATTTGATCAAATAAATGCAGTGCTGTTAAACATGAGACTTATTTAAAAAATATTTACAAATGTTACGGACCCCAAACTTTTGAACGGTTGTGTAATTCAAGATACACATTTATGCTGAGTCATACTGTAATTTGGAAACTAATGATTCTTTTTAGTAGCCAGTGGCTCTCTTGTCTTTTTTTTTCAGTCTGGAGCCCAGATCATTGTTTAAGGAAATCTGTCTGATCGTGTGTACTTTGTTTCTTTGTGTATCATTAGCTCAGTTTGCATGTCTGGCCTGGTCACCATGTGAAAAAAAGTTACTCTATGTGGCTGAAAAAAAGAGAGTGGAGCCATCAGCGCATTCATCGGTTGCATTAGCCAATGAGGACGGTGGCCTAGTGTTGCTTGAGGAACAGGTGAAATGTCTTCTCCCAAATATAGTTTCATACAGTAACCGTTATGGCTAGACATTTGAAGATATGTGTTCAAGGTTTTTGAAGAAATCATGTGTGCGTTTCTCAGGATAAGAACATATATGTTGAAGACTGGGGTGAAGGTCTGGTGGGTAAGAGCTGTCCTGTCTTGTGTGTGGCTGATCTCAACAAAGGGGCGGTTATTGTATATGCTGGGGTCCCTCCGAATATATCACCAGGACAGGTGAGTCAGATGTATATTACAATTCTCATTTGTCTAATGGATAATCAATTATGTTATACATGGGAAATGTTATATCAGCAATCTCAAATTTAATTGTTGTAATGTTAACTGAATTATAAAATACTCCTTGTTCTTTCTTAAGGCTCTGTGGGCACCTAATGGAAGGGGTGTGGTGTTTGTGGGCCAATGGAATGAGCCGTTCAGACTGGGCCTGAAATTCTGCTCTAATCGTAGGTGAGGGGCGGAGTTAAAGATAGGTTCAACAGCTATCATTTTTCCTTAGAAATATTGATCCAGTAATAATCCCACAATCCCTCAAGTGCTAGTGTTTAATAAGATGCTTATATTAGAGAATTAATTCTGATTTTTCTTTCTTTTCCAGATCAGCTCTCTACTACCTGGATATGAAAGGAAACTGTGGTAAGTATCTTTATAGGAGGGTCTATGTGTAAGCACCTTTTTATGTGCCTTTTCTTCACTCTTTGGGCTTTGAATTGTGTACAGTTTTGTGAAACTAGAACTGTTGGTCCTGTAACCTATCTTTGTCCAATATGACTTTTCTTGGCCAGAGTGCTTGTCAGCTGAAGGTGTGTCTGTTTCAAGCCCTCGAATGAGTCCAGACTCGTGCTGGATCGTATACTTGCAGGGACAGGTGTTTGGACCACATCGTCAATGCCTGAGAATGATGCTGGTGAGAACTTACAGTTCAATATATCATACACAAATTGCTTTATAATAAATGCTGTTCTTTTGAACTCTTTATTCATTAAGAACCTTGAAAAAAATGTATCATGTATCATGTAAAAATGTATCAATGCATCCACAAGAATATTGAGAAGCACAGCTTTTTTCTAAATGGTTAGTAATAAGAAATGTATCTTGAGCACCAAATCAGCATGTTAGAATGATTTCTGATGGACCATGTGACACTGCAGATGGCTTCTGAAAGTTCAGCTTTGCCATCACAGGAAAAAATATTAAAATAAAAAGGAATAATATTTCACAGTCTTACTGTTTTTACTGTATTTTCAATCAAACAATTGCAGCCTTGGTGAGCATAAGAGACGTATTTGAATAAAATGAATTTTACTGACCCAAAATCAGACTATTTATTAGACTACTGTATCTTTTTTGTCTCTTTTTTATGTCATATAGTATGATATGAAGAACAGAAGCACTTCGGTCTTAGTAGATGTGGTCAGGAGAGCAGAAAAAGGTACTTGGATGAAAACACACATGCATACACAATGAAGAGTGATGTGAAGTCAGTTTTATTTGTATAGCGCTTTTCACAGTGGACATAGGTGCGATGTCATGTCCCTTCACAGGTCAGTTTGCTGGTATATACGAATCATTGCCATCTCAATGCTGGTCTGCAGACAGTGAGAGAATCTTCTTTAGCAGTGCCTGTGAAAACAGTAAGGTAAACAAAACATAAATACACATATACAAAAAATACCAGTGCTTGACCAAAATAGTGAAGAAAAAAAAAGGGACACTGTTAAATATCTTGCATAGAAAACCTGTATGTCTTCCATTTGTGCACTGTGTGGATTCTGAATGTCTGATTCTTACGGGGAAGTCATGGCCTAATGGTTAGAGAGTCGGACTCGTAATCGAAAGGTTGCGAGTTCGAGTCTCGGGCCGGAAGGAATTGTAGGTGGGGGGAGTGAATGTACAGCGCTCTCTCTACCCTCAATACCACGACTGAGGTGCCCTTGAGCAAGGCACCGAACCCCTAATTGCTCCCCGGGCGCTGGAGCAATGGCTGCCCACTGCGCTGTTTGCGTGCGTGCGTGCGTGTGTGTGTGTGCGCATTTGTTCACTACTCGTTGTGTGTGTGCACTTGGATGGGTTAAACGCAGAGCACCAATTTCGAGTATGGGTCACTGATCTTAAAATATATCAGTGCCTTTGTTTTGTCTCAAGATGCACCCCAGAGATGAAATGTTTTTTTCTAAGCATGTTTATAAAAATTACTAATTGAACTATGGCCTAATCCTGGCTTAGTCTATGAAACCGGGCCTTAGCGTTACGATTTTGTGATTTGCACCATCTGTTCTTCTAGGCAGTGTTCTCAGTTGACAGAACCACAGGAAGAGTCACACAAGTGTGCGGACTGGATGCGCTAAGACTAGGTAGTGTAAATATGGAGTGATATCATGACTTCTCTGACTCAGTAAGGAGGAAAGATATTCTAAGGCCATTTGGTCACTTTCCTGTCAGTGTCATTACTATGTTTCTTGCCAGCTATGACAGTCATTAATTCTGTGTGTGTGTTTGGTAGATGATTTCGGGAGTGTGCAGCTGTTGACAATACAAAAAGACCTGGTGATGATGAGCTGCTCATCTCCAAATCAACCTCCCTGCCTGGTACAACCATACACAAATGCACGCACTTTTCTATAATAGTCATCTTTCACTGAAGAAACTGCGTTACATGTAACACTGTTTGTTTTCTGTAGAAAGTTGGCTTCCTCTCATCAGTGGATCAGGCTGAGGACATGCAACTCTGTAATGTGGGCGGAGCAGATGTGTATGAGGGATTTGATTGGCAGCCCATGTTGATCACGCCCCCTTCTCAAGAGGAGAACCATCAGTTCTGTGAGTAAGATGGATGTATCATCAGATTTACAGCTGCTACCAGCAATATTTCTTTGTGATTTTACTCTTTCCTCATTTCTACTTCGTATAGCTGGACTGAATTTTGGAGCAATTTTGTTGAAGCCGTACAATCTTCCTGAGAGAAGGAAAAGTCCTCTAGTGGTGAATATACATGGTAAGACTGGCAATTTTTTTGTTCATGATGTCATTATTTCTCAGACGTAAGTGATCAGTAAAGTATTTGTCTGTGCAGGTGGTCCTCATGCTCATTTTGCTGCTGACTGGAATGCCACAGCTGCTGCTTTAACCAAACTGGGATTTGCTGTTCTGATGGGTAGGGTGTATATGTGGCATTCTAGTTCCAGTCACAACAAAAAATAGAGAATGAGCACTGATTTAAAGTATGACTTTGTGTGTCACAGTGAACTACAGGGGCTCCACTGGTTTTGGTCAAGATGGCATAGAGTCTCTACTTGGAAACGTTGGCAATCAGGACGTCAAAGATGTTCATGTGTGTATATGCACAAATAATGTGTGCATATTGAGGAAAAATGAGCTCATTTGTCTTTTTTTTTTTTGTGTGTCCAGAGGGCAGTGTTGTGCACTTTGCAGAATGAGACTACCCTTGATCCTGATAGAGTGGCAGTGATGGGTGGCTCTCATGGTGGTTTTCTGGCCTGCCACCTGGTTGGTCAGTATCCAGATTTCTATAGAGCTTGTGCAGCAAGAAACCCTGTGATCAACGCTGCCACACTGCTCGGAACCAGTGATATTGTAGACTGGTAACACACTCACATTTACATTCGTTAATAACCCTGCTATTAAAGATGGAAGAGTGTTTGCAGTGGCTGAAGGTGACTGTAATGCTGTTATGTGCTTATGCTGTCCCTACAGGAGATATTCCTCTGTGGGGATTCAGTATGCTTTTGACCGGCTGCCCACATCACAGTCCCTCATTTCCATGCTGGAGAAGTCACCCATAATACACGCTGCACAGGTATACACACACACGTTTACTAACCTAATCTAAATGTGTACATTGCGTAGACTTCTATTTTTATACACAGCTAGTTATAAATACTGAACCTGTATTATTTTATACTCTTGTTTTACAAATGAGAACATCCCCAAAAGCTGTTTTTGGGAGGCTTTGTTAGGTATAACTCACTTCTGGGTACAAATTTATCCCCACAATATGGTCAGATAGGTGCACACTCACTCATACACACACAAACACAGGAATAGTGATTAGTATATAGTATTTCTTTGGTTAGCATAAGCTTAATATCTGAATAGTGAATCTTAATATGGTTTGTGTATGTGTGTTTAGATCCATGCTCCTGTGTTGTTGATGTTGGGTGGGAGAGACAGGAGAGTATCACCTCACCAGGGTCTGGAGCTCTACAGAGCACTCAAGAGCAGGAATACACCTGTCAGGTACACACACAAACACCTGCATTTAATAAACACCCATATTATACTGATATTACTTATCGTGATAGACTAGGCTGATTAAATTTGGACATTTTGGGATTGTTGGTATTGGCCAATAATGGCATCTACAACAACCTTGTCAATGGATAATAAACTTTTCCTTTTGGATAGTATGATACAGTCTGGGATCAGAAAGATTTTTTTTTTTTAAGAAGTCGACTGTGCTCACCAAGGCTGCATTTATTTGATCAAAAATACAGTTAAAACAGTAACATTTTAAAAATATTTTTACAAATTAAAATGACTGTTCTATATTCTAAAATATTTTAGACGTTTTAGGACTTTTTGATGAATAGAAAGTTTAAAAGAGCAGCATTTATTTGTAATAGAAATCTTTTGTAAGGTAAATGTCTGTCTTTTTTTCTTAGCAGTTTAATGAATCCTTGATGAATAGAGGTATTACTTTAATAATAAAAAAGAAATCTTACTGACCCCAAATCTGTGAAACTGTATGTTGTTTTAGTAAGTTTTAAGTTAAATAAATATTGGTTTCATTTGGCAATGTTTGCTCTTGGCTTTTAAAAACTCACTGCAGTCAACCACTAATCACTATTTTGAAGTGTTCAGCCTTCTCTTTCTTTTTTCCTGTCTGTATCACACACATTCTCTTTTTCTCTCTCTTTGTCTGTCCCTCAGGTTATTGTGGTACAGTGATGAGGGTCATTCGCTGTCTAAAGTCAACACTCAGTCTGACTGCTTCCTCAACATCGTTCTGTGGTTTAAAGAACATTTAAACTGACGCAACATTTCTCAGAAACGCATGTGAAAATATTCATCAGATGCTTTTTTTTTTGTCTGCACATATTGTGTTTGACATTCTTGCCAAAACTGTAGATGTCCATGAATGTTGGACTGAAGCTGAATTTAAAGGTTATACAGGTCACTGTCCACTAGGGGACAGACCAGTCCATGTTAAATTAGCACTGCTAAAATAAGGGGTCAAATGCCAAAGGATGAAGTCACTATGTTTAGAAATCAGAGCTCATGTACTGTAATACTGAACTTCTCTTTTTAGAGTCAATATCTGAACATTAACCCTCTTTTGTGAGATGTTTACTCTTCGCTATATTTTTAATGGACAGTAATGATCTTGCCAGTATTTTTAGATCAAATCTGTTTAACTTTAAATACAAATACATGGTGATCGTTTGTAGATTTAAATTAGTTTATGAAAAAAGTACATTTAGGATGAAAAGCAGAAGAGAAGAACAAAAAGCTATTTTCTAGTTTCTGAAATGTATCTATAGAGATCTTCAACATTCCATATTTATAAACATGATACGAGACAGAAATGTGTGATATTTATTTTGGCCAATGCCTATACACTGCTTTGGTGGAAGCTGTACCAGCTCACGTGTCTAAGACTCTCGTGTCCATTTCACTTGCAGCCGCTTAAGAAAGGTATTTCCCTCAAAGATTCCTTTGTTTCATAGGTTTGCAACATTTTTGTCCTTTGAACACTTAATCTCCAAATCCTCTTTGAGAGATTTATTTAGCTCTTGTGTTTCTATCATGAACTTTGTTTATAATGCTTTTTATTTTATTATTAGGTATTCTGGTTTGCCATTTGTGGCATGTTGAACACTAGCCAGTTTTATGTTACAGTGTTTTATGGCTAATTGTAGCATGTGGATTTTCAATATTCTGGTGGTCTCAGGGGGCAGATTGCTTTATAACCTGTTAAGATTGCATTGCTAATGACCCACAGAGAAAGAAGTAGAACACAACAGGTCACCTGAGACCATTGCCACTGTGTGTGTGGGTGTGTTTAAGAGAGAGAGAGAGAGAAAGAAAGAAAGGTCTGTATTATTCCCCTTTGATCGGGTTTGGTGTAGGTGTCTGGGTCTTAGGCAGGTCAAATATCATTAAAAGTCTTTACTCTCTGTCTCAGTCTGCCTAGATGCTGAAGGACATGCTCATAAAGGAAGATTAAAGAGCAAGGCAGAATTTGAGAATAAACGCAAATACCCAAAAGCAGAAAATCATTGCCAGGGGGTGAAAAGCAGATGAAAAGCAGAAGCAGATTAGAGGAAATAGGGAGAAAAATCTGAGTAGGTTTAAGGTCACACTGGGGTAAAATGAGCCACAGCTTAGTTGGTGCTCTCATGAGCTGTGACGTGACAATTAAACGAAAACACGAAAGTTATCTGATGGCTCAAGCTTTTTTTTCTTGGGTAAGATCCAGTAGGCCTGGGGTACGTTGAATCAATGGCCATAAATATGACACAGCTTGAAGCAGTGAATCTATTTGAGTTGGCAAAGTAATACAGCATAAATTAAATCCTTCAGACATTTTTGTTATACTTTGGTTCATGTTGCCTCAGTTGCTTTTGGACATTACAAGTCTTATATAAGTTGTTTTCTTTGATCTTAAAGATCTTCAAACTGATAAACAGCTCTGCTTTGTTTTGTTTTGACCTATTAATTAGAAAAAGGAAACAACACAAACTGGCTCACCTTACCACAGGCCCAAAGTAAAGGTGTGCTAAACCAGGGTGTTGCTGTGAGTAGTGGTCAGGGTCCATCCAAATGGGTGCCCACCCAAAAGAAAACAAACTAAATGTCATTTTTTAGCATAGATTTTCGCATGTCTTTTTATTGATTTATTGGCTGTTAGATCATTTATTGGACTATAATATGTGCTTGCCTCTCCATTGTCCATCATATATAAACTAGTTTCTAGGTCATTTCAATGCCACCAGTGCCAAAAGACTTTTTTCTGAAGTCTGAAATACTAAACAATGAGCTATATAAAAGCAGTGTTATTGTAGTATTATTTATATATTTTTATTATATATAAATATTTTAATTACATTTTATTTTAATTAATGAAAATCATTTTTAAATTGTTTTAGTTATAGTCGTTGGTAACAATGGCACTGTTTAAAAGTTGTTAACACAAGTGTCAACTGAATACTGAATAAATACTGAAAAGGAAAACCTTTGTGGTTTATAAATACAGCATTTAATATTTATATTTCATTTCAGTTACCGGAAACAATTTGTAATAGTTTTGGTTTATCAGTACAATATATTTAAAAAAAAAAAGACATTTTTTCTTCAGTCTCACTAAATTCCCTGCAGACTCGCATGAAGTCCCCAGGTCTCTGTTGACATAACAATGTGGAAAATTGAGCAAAAGGGTAAAAAGAAAGTGAAAGAGTCCAATCCAGAGAAAGGGAGATTGTTTAATAGATAGTGGTAATGGTGAATGAGGAGGGCCAGAACTGACCAGTCATACCCATTAATGAAAGAGTATACAATAAGTGGGGCTGCTCGTGTGTGGTTATCAGTGTGTTTAGACAGAAGGCTCTGGATGGGATTAGAGTGAGTAGAGGACATTAAACAAGAGCATTTCCACCTGCTTGTGATTTAGTGTGTTGGATAGGAAATGTGATACTACTTGGTGTGAGGGATGTGAGTGATATGTTGTGTGAGTTTGTGTAAGCCTGAAAACATTACTACAGGCTCATAGGGTGTGAAGAGTTTGTTTGCGTTTATGTGTTCAGGGGGCCGGAGGCTAATAGACTTTCGAGGTAATTAGCATGCTGCTGAAAACCATTAATTCATCTCACCTTTCCTCCCCCATGCTTCCATTCGTGGGCCGGTCTGCAGCGCTCTACTCAGTTGTCACTGTAATGGATGAGTCCATTAGCTGCCCCTGGCAGGGGAGGTGATCGGTCAGAGAGTAAACTAGGTAAAAAGGGCAAAACTGTCACCAAACAACTTAAGCTAATAGCGTCGCCACTTTACTTGATGAAATGTGTTTAACACGCTCTCTTTTGCTTCGCTTTTCTCCCTCTATGCCTCAGATAAACACACATGGCCAGCACCTATTGACTCTCCTCTCTGCCGTCCTCTGACAGTTTCTCATTCCATCGCTCCCTCCCTTCCACCGTTTTGCCATGTAACTGCTGTTTCTTGGGAGTGATGGAGCTGGAGAATATTTGGTCACTTATAAAGAACTGACATTTCCTGTCAGCGTTTGAGTGTTATGACTGGGTGAGACGGGGTGCTGAAACAGTGTGTGTGTTCTGCAAACAACAACAAATCCAGCAATTCACCAATTTGACGTTCACCAGTGAGCAAAGAAAAAAAATCCAAAACAGTCTGATTTTGTATATGCTCACTTAGAATTGGACTATGTTCAGAATAGGAAACTAGTATAGAGTACACTGAATCCTGGCTATTATGAAAAATAGCATGTAAACTTAGACAATAAAGATTTCAAAGATTATGCTATGGTACATAGTATGTATTGTTTTTTCATTCTTTGGCTGTGTCCCAATTCAGAGGCTGCCTCCTCTGGAGTCTGCATCTGAAGACCGAATGCATCATGGGGGAGCAATTAAGGCTGTCCCATTTAAAGCCTTCTTCAAATGCAGCCTTGAAATGTGTACGTCGCTTCCCAGGCCATGAAGGATACAACAAATGGATCCTTCGTGGCCCAAACTATCAGATTCATTGCGCACCAGTGACAACAGGATCTTAAAAAAACCAAACAGACAAACCAAACAAAACATAGTAGGTTGTGTCCACAGTAAAGTTCTGCTGAGGTCTTTTTTTTGTTAGGGATATTTCAGTTCCTTCTGGGCTACCAAAATCTGAAGAATGCCTTGCCCAAAAGGCTACCAGGGATTTTGAAATTTTGCAATCTCTGATTTACAATATTGCAAAAAAAGTAATGACATATGCAGTACAGAATATAAACTGGGTGAGGTAAATAGAAGAAATATAGACAGTATGAGAAGAAAACAGTGTACAATGGGGGTGAATTTACATTTGTGACTGTACAAGCACATTGCATAATTTATTTTGTGCATTGTGTTTTGTTTTATTTGCATATTTTTGGGAAATGTAGTTGGTCCTCTGGGTATTCCATGAAATATATACCTGTGCACAGTAATGTATACTGCATAAACAGTACCAGTAGATCATAGCCATGATCTGTCATGATATGTTATTCTGTATTTGAATGCGGGTTTATTCTAAGAGACATGGAGTAAATGAATATATAATCACTTGGTTATTCAGACTCGATCACATTTGCTCACATTCAAACTTAATTGCTCTAAATTACCCACACACAGGTTCCTATCATGTGTCTGAACGAAAGAGAGTCTTTGATGTGTAGTTCTGTAATTACTGCACTTTATGACCAGCCTCATCCCGGACTATAAAAACCCTGCCTTGATATACAAATGGAATTTTCTGTGTTTGTGTAATTATGATTGCCTTAATAGCAGTTCTTTTGTTCTGTTTGTTTTAATTGAGTCAGTAGATCACTTATTTTTCTGCCCTTGGCTTCATGGTGAGCCTGCGCAGGCTGAGCAGTTATTGTGGTGGGATGTTTTTCCCTCCCATATCTCTAAGTCCAGAGGATGCTGCTTATCCAAATACTAGATGTTTTTGGCTATACATGACAGAGTTTCTCGTTATATTTACACAGCCGGAAGGTAGCATAGGTCTCTCTGTGTCCGTTTCTAGTTATTAAATGAGTGCTTGAGGGAGATGGAGGAATTCAGCAGCTCTGTAGTTTAGGGCATTGACATTTAGACATTGGTTGCCAGCCCAGATTTTTAATCCTCACCCTGGCACCAACACTGTCGTATGTGTATTTGTGTGTGTTGTTATGGAGTTAAATATTTGGACTGCAGCAAAGACAGAACTGAGACAATGTTTAGCATTTAGCAAACTCCCTTAGTCTAATAAACCATGATGCAGTTAAATTTGCATTGATTATGCATTGATTGTCCCCACATGCCCATTAGAGAAAAAAGTAAGGGATGGTTACCATGACATATGGCAACACCAATAGTTGATAAATACCATTGCAGTGAATGATTACCATATTCATATCCCATTGTATTTACAGACGTCTTACCACCATTATCTAAACAAACAATGGTGGTGCTTTTTGGTATTCATTACTGATTTTGACCAAAGCTCCATATTCATGCGTAAGTGAATCCAGAATTTTCTAAGCTCTTGACATCCACAGCCTGTGTTATGGCTCATTCTGTCCCATAGTTCTCTGAATATATTTAAAGACCATTTAAGTTCAAGTCTTTTGTACAATTTTAAAAGTTTTTAGGCTGATAAACATTTCTAATGAGTGTAAATGTAATCTCCCTTCAGTCAGAGGCCTGACTATAATCACAGTAACAAATAGAGACAGACTGGCTGTAATGTTTGCCACATGTTCCTGATCACAGATCTGCAGGAATTACATTATAATCCCAATTTAAATGGCCACAGCTCTCAGAATGAATGGCTGATGAAGTCGAAGCACTGCTTACAGCACTGTTAACTTCAGCCCTCATTTACAATGCACATAATGCTCTGTGTACTTATATGTATGATATGTAATATGTATCCCAGCTTGTTATTATCCTATTATCCTGACAGATACTAGTATGCTGCATTCTGCACAGAACATACTCTGTTGTTATTTATTTAAAAAAAAAAAAGTGAAGCAGCATTTCAGGCATCTAGTTGTCAGGAATATTATTTTGTAATTTAAATCCAATTTGAAATATAAAATAGTTGGTAGAATGTTAAAAATTGTTCATAATAATTAAGATTTTATTTATAAAAATTTATTTTTAAATATATTTTTAATATTTATTATTATTATTATTATTATTATTATTATTATTACAAATAATAATCGTGAATTAGAAGCATGTTACAATGGTTCACATATAGCATATTAAGTATTTATATTGTTTTTCATGCATGAACAAAATCTACATGCTTCATACAGCAGAAATAGCACGAGTAGATATTTCAAACATGTTTCCTAGTGTCTATTAGGATAAAATTTCCCAGATTTCACTGCTGCTCTCTCTCTCTGCATGACAGCTCTGTGATTAAAGTAAGATGGGAGTTTGGGTTGAAGTTGGTGATTGGTTGTTCTAACGGTTTTGTAAAGCTTAACGGTAGCAGCTCTGTTGTTTTAGTAGGAGGAGTATAAATATCAGTTTTGGAATGTTTGCACGATTCAGAAGAGCACTCACTAGAAGACTGTGTTTGAGGGTCTCAGAGGCTTTCTGAAGTTGTTTTTTTCTCTAAATGCTGTCGGTCAGTGTCAGACTGCACATGTGCTGTATGTTTCTATAGCCTGATTCTACACACCTACCCACCTAATGTACACACTTCATCATTAGTCAAGAGGTTCTCAACTGAATTCATAGCCTTTCTCTCTCATTCACTCCATCCCTCCTCATCTGCCAGTTTTTCAATACCAAAAAAACCCTGATTATTCTTGCCTCTCCAGCCCTCCATCACTCCTACTCGATCAGCTTGTGTAGTGCTGCTTTACTCTGATCAGTGAGGGGCCCATCGCGCTCTCTCTCTCTCTCTCTCTCTCTCTCTCTCTCTCTCTCTCTCTCTCTCATGAGGTGTTGTGTCATTAAACTATAGTTTCCCAGGAGACTAAAATCTTCAAGTGGTTTCTGGAATGTTACTGTCTGAATAGTATCTTTATAATCTCAGGACTTCCTCTACTGAGAATGTCATGTATGAAATAATGCATTCAGTTTTTGGTTGCATTTCAAGAGTTTCTTTCATCATCTAGACTATGTAATAGTAAAATGGTGTTCTGCTAGTAGGGATGCATGATATATTGTTTATCGGTGTGTGTGTGTGTAT
>JAFVLL020033378.1:0-39362 GCA_021397915.2 Tor tambroides | reverse complement strand
TCTACGGCTCTGTGTATTAACTGGCGCTCTATTTCAAAACAGGTGATGGAGATTTTCCGCTAATCAAAGAACCGGCTTTACTGACGAAATGTGCAAAATATCATTCGATATATATCGCCCAGCCCTAATGCACAACCTATCTTCCTGTACTTTTAATAAAATGCTGCAGTTTTCCATAAAAATAAATTCAATGACAGCCAGAAATATTAGTATTGTAATTTTACAGCTGTAATGTAAAATAAAATAATTGATAAAATTATAATAACAATATAGTAATCTAAAAAATAAAAATAAAATATTATTATTTAACATATTACTAACTGTTTATTATTAAATACTTTATAGAAAAAAATATGTAGTTTTTATTTAGTAACATTTAATTTATATTATTTATATATAACATTGTAACATCATAATATGTATGTATGTGTAGTTGTTGTTATTGCGGTTATCAGAAAAACTGTAGTTAGTTTTTTTTTCATGCAGCCATATAGAAAATGGAAAGTATCATATATGCTGAAACTCATCAAAATGAGGAAAAACAGAGGTATAATTTTTAGTAATTGCTCAGCCCATGAACATTTTCATCAGATGGTGTCATTTGGTGTTGTGATAGATGCATTTAGAAATATTTAGTTAACCCAAAATTGATAGAGTCATTTAATGGTTGTAAGGCATTTTGGTTTTCTTAAGATGTGAGTGAACTGAAAGTGTTCTTCAGTGGTGTGGAGTTTTGACATGCCGTCTTAAAGAGTAGCTCACCCATCATTTTCCTCATCTTGTTCCAAAACCATTAGATGTATCATGGTATGGAAAAGCTGCATGAAGATTCTTCAAAAACTCTTCTGATGTGTTGCACAGAAAAAACAAGACCTTATGAGTCTGGAGTGACTTCTAGATGAGTGAACATTTAGATTTTGGGCGAACTATTCCTTAAGACAGCATGTCAAAAATCCACACCACTGAAGAACACGTCTCAAGACCCATTCGGTTCACTCACATCTGAAGAAAGCAAAATAACATTAAATGACTCTTTTAATGACTTCACAAGAACTTCAACTAAATTTTCAGCAACTGATGCGCTAAATTCTCAGGAGATGATAAATCACAATGATGTGTCATGGTGGAAACGGTCCGCTGACAAAAAACTGCTAACAACAGGCTTAAAGCAGTGCTTTAGAGAGCTCGTCTGCTCCTCTCAAGCATATGAGTGAAACCACACGTCGCTCTCTGAGGATTCCTGCTCGTGATAGAAGCAGCTCAAAGTCAATAACGCAGGGAAAAACCAGAATCCACACATACTTTCCCTGAGCCGTCTGAATGAGTGTGAAAACGGCAAACGCCAGACAGAAACGCCTGCAGTCTCTCGCACACACAAATGACAAGCGCCGTCTTAAAATCATCTGATTGACTGCATTCATGCAAATATATAACACACAGGTCTCTATCAGTCCACCGGGAAACAAAATGTATAATTAAAAAAACAAAAAAAGATAATTTGGATCAAAAGTACGTTAACTGCATCAAAACATTATACAATTACCAAATTAAAAGTTTTGTTTTAAAATAAAATAAAACAAACAAATACTGACAAGCACAACCTGAACTTCAAGTTTTCAGCACAAGAATCCACAAAAACAGTTCTGCTATAATTTCAAGAATTTCAGGTAAACAAGCCCTTCATTAGCATGCAAAATTGAACTGAACTATGATTAACCGGTTTACAAATCAATCAAACCATCACTTCCTGTTGAAGTGGGCAGTTCTTGGCCAGAAGAAACTGCTTTTCTGGCTTTACTTTAAAGTGAAACATCTGTCTACAGAATAATCACAATACACATCAGCATTTTTAATCATTAACAAAAACTAAAACCATAAAAAAAAATAAACATTTTATATTTGAACTTATTTTATTTCTGCTAATTACCAAGTAAACATTGCTTAGTTTCATTTAGTTTACCTTGTACTAAAATAAAACTTGAATAAAAAAAAATAATAAAATAGCTGAAATAAAAAAAAATATACAAGCTAATAAAAAAACACCCCAAAAACGACTAAAACAAGAGAGAAAAATTGAAGAAATTAAAAACTAAAATTAAAAAGAAAATGAAAAATAAATGTTAAAAATTCAATCAAAATACTAATAAAAATAGCATCAATTCTGAAGCAATACTGAAGCAACATGCTGCACACAGGCTGTGACGGTCGACCTGCATAAATAACACGATGTTAGCTGAAACAGCACAGAGGTCACAGATCTTTTGACGGACGGCTGCTGGACTCAGTAGGAGTGTTTGGGAAAGCAGGGTTGGCACAAAGCGTTGGACAGTCTCGTCCGGCGAGAGGTCAGCAGCGGGACACCGCGCCGCTCTTGGCCGTCTATACGCTGAGCATGTGATTCTGAGACGTTTGAAGCGTTCGCTGGCAGGATCTGCATGTACAACACGGCTTTTGTTTGAGATCTGAGCCGCTCTGATGTGGAGTAATGGAGGTTAGGAAATGATCACACATATCACTCAATTTCACATAAATGTCTGACACACAGCTAAAATTGCATTAAAACTCAAATTAAGTTACGAAGGGACTTTTCTCACACACAGCGTGACTCAAACACTCAGCAGTGACCTTCTGACCTCCGTTTTCTCCAAGAACCTCTATAATAACTAAACAGAGATGCATGCTCTGAAATTGTGCACATATCTGCATGCTTAAATGTTTATGGACAATCAGTCAGTTATGACCTGGTAACACTTTACTATAAGGTCCTCTTAGTTAACAATGGTTAATGCATTACCTTATTAACAATGATTGTTAACTCACTAATGGCCTTTAACTATTTGTTACTGTATTTAATCTTTGTTAATGTTAGTTAAAAAAAAGCAACAAAAATCAATTCATGTTCACTCAGGTCTATTAAATAATCAGCAACACTTTACAAAAAGGTTCCATTAGTTAATGCATTTACTAACATAAACTAACAATGCATTTGTTACAGTATTTGTTTATCTTTGTTTATCTCAGTAATATTTGTTAAATGCATTAACAATAGCTTACAAATAATTTTTTCAGTATTTATTAATCTTTGTTAAAGTTGGTTAACAAAAACAACTTTTCATTGTTAGTTCATGTTAGCCATTAAATATTACAGATATTATTACAGTAAATATTAAAAAATAACAGATGCAACTTTTGATTTTAATAATGTATCAGTAAATGTTAAAATTAAGATTAAGTAAGATTAATAAATGCTTTAGAAGTAGTTTTCATTGTTTTCATGTCAAATATTTTTACATTTGCACTGCTCCGTACAATTAAAACCGTGCAAAGCAATAACAAATGAAGATCAATGTACATGACAAAGAAATATAATGTATTGATTGTTAGTTTGTAAACCAGTGGAAGCTTATTGTAAAGTGTCAGCAATGACTTAGCCCCCCTTCACTACTGAGTCATGATGTCAAAGACCGCAAACAGAGCAAATATCCCAGGTAAAACATCTACAATAATAAGATTTATATGCTGCTCACAAAAAAAACTGTACTTCTTCAGGACATCAATGGGGAAATATGCTTTTTGGCAGTATAGTGGTGCAATGTAGCTCTACCAGCTAACTAACTAACCAGCCAAACCTTGACCTCGCGCTCTCGGCTAAAGCCGTGCATTTCATGCAGAGAAAGCGCGCCGTCTAAAACAACAGCTTGAAGAGCGTAAACAACACGGCGCCACTGACTACAGAGGTTTACTAACATCTCAGGAACTAGAATACAGCTCACTTTTGTCAAAAACTGCTTATATCCAAACAGGTTTACAGCTGCAAGACGCCAAATATAGTCATCGTTATGTTGTCCCAATTTATGAACAAATCCTGTATTCCATACAAACATGGAATGATAATTTAAGGGGTTCAGTCCCAAAAATATTCCACTAGTGTTGAAAAGTTCGGTGCTGGTAAGTTTTTAAAGGGGACCTATTATGCAAAAATCACTTTTATAAGGTGTTTGAACAGTTGTGTGGCCGCAGTGTGTGAAAACAACCAGCCTATAATGTTAAAAATCCACCAACTCATTTTTTTAATAAAACCAATAAATCATGAACAGTCTCTCCAAACGAGCTGTTTCAGATTCTCCCTCCGTTCACGTCACCGAGGGGAAAATGTCCCGCCCATTAGTGACGCTCTCTGTCCTATTAGCATAAACACAGCTTTGAGTGAGAAGATGCGGTCCGTCATTACTGGAGATATATACAATATCAGCACCAAAGAGGCTTTACAAGTGTTGTGTTTTGGGATGCACTAATAAACATAGGAGTCGCCATAATCTCCGCTCATCTGAGCCGAGGACACTGCGGTTAAATTTCATTTTCGAAGGAAATATCCCACAAAAAAAAACCAAACAAAAAAACCGGTAACGTCCCCTAAATGTTTAGGAATCAATACCAACGCTTCGCACACGAACGTCAGCTCCAGACAAAGTAAGTATCACGCGTTTGTTTCCAAAATTGCCCTTCTGAAAGAGCTTATTTGCACTCAGTAAGGCTAATTGCTAAAGCTATCATTGTCTCTGCCTGTTTTCACTGATGCTGCCTTTAAGTGCTACCAGAATGATCGTGAATAGGAATGTGGTAATGTTAGTTAAAAGTTGCATGCGAAAGCAATGTGAGTTTATCGTTTGAAGTTGTCGAGCTCATGATCAGAAGTGGGACTTATAAAGTTTGTGATAGCATGAGACCAGCTATGTTGTTATTTTTATCCTGCCGTGCTCCGTCTGTGGAATTCATAAACACAAATTTATTATGCACAGTATAATCAGATGACTGACTTTGAATCCGAGTATGTTTTCTGTAAAGATAACAGGCTTGTACTAATAGTGGAATGTCTATTTGCAAAGGCTAGCACTGCTAATGCGGGAGCTCGAGCTCTTGAAGCTCCACCCTCTTCTCCGGGAGCAACAGCTCATTTGCATTTAAAGCAACATACTTAAAATCAGCGCGTTTGGGCTCACACTCTAAAAGTGTCAATTTTAACAAGCTATAAAAAGTTATCTGTGGTGTATATTGAGCTGAAACTTCACATATACGCTCTGGGGACATCAGAGACTTATTTTACATCTTGTAAAAAGGGGCATAATAGGTCCCCTTTAAATGTTTTTGAAAGAAGCCTCTTCTGCTCACCAAGGATGCATTTCTTTGCTTAACCATACAAAAACAGAAAAATTATGAAATATTTACAATTTCAAATAACTGCTTATTATATTGTAAAATATCATTTATTGCTGTGATGCAAAGCTGAAATTTCAGCATCATTACTCTAGTCTTCAGCGTCACATGATCCTTCAGAAATCATTCTAATATACAGTTTTGCTGCTCGAGAAACATTTCTGATTATTATCAATGTTGAAAATAGTTGTGCTGATGAATATTTTTGTGGAAACCGTGATCCATTTTATTTTTCAGGATTCACAGATGAATAGAAAGTTCAAAAGAACAGCATTTATTTGAAACCTTTTATAACATCATAAATGTCTTTAATGTGTATAAACAGAGCAGTAGCTCTATTTGCCTGCATTTCCTTCACTAATCACAGTCTTCCTGTGTCTTTCCTCTATGTTTGATGTATTAGCCGCATGACATATATTATTGTTTACAAAGACCTCCGATTGCACACAGAAAAACACATCCATTAGAGGAAGCCAATGATGCAAGTTATTAATAAAAGCATTAATCACATAGAGCACGTTAGCGGGTCACGATCAAAGCGCTCGTTACGCTTATAGAAATACACAAACGCACTGACCTCGTGACATATACAAAAGGAATGCACACTATCATATGACGCAAGCTCTGAGAATATGATTTTTCCCAGAAGAAATTCACACAAAACCTCAAGCGGAGGGAGAACAGACGCTGCGTGTCAGAAACCAAATCCCCTTTGACATTCAGATGATGTTCATTTTGATGTTTTCATCTCCGAGCGCAGATCCTGATCTCCACCCACAGACTGAACCAATAAAAAGCCAACGGCCCACATCTGAATCTCATCAGCTGAGCTGAAGACTGACAATTATCATTCATTACAGTCGGAGATCCTGAAACACTGCTGGACACACGACGATGAACTGACTGTGGAAAACTGGGAGTGAAATATTACATGCAGACGTTTCTAATACTGAGCTCTGATGCAAAATATTGCTTATGCACACCACCATTCAAAAGATTTTTTTTCTTTTGGAAAGAAATTTATATTTTTATTCAGTAAGGATGCAAGTGACAGTAAAGGCATTTATAATGTTACAAAACATTTCTATTTCAAATAAATCCTGCTCTTTTCATCAAAGAATCCTGCAAACAATGTATTATTATTAACTGTTTTCAACATGGTTAATCATCAGATATATGTCTTGAGCCGCAATTAGAATGATTTCTGAAGGATCATGTGACACTGCAGACTGGCGTAATGATGCTGCAAATTCAGATTTGATCACAGAAATAAATTACATTTTGCTATATATACACATAAAAAAACCTGTTACTTAAAATTGTAAAAATATTTCACAATATTACTGTTTTTGCTGTATTTTTGCTCAAATAAATGTAAACGTGGTGAGAAGAGGAGACTGTTTTTTGAAATCTTACTGACCTTTTAAGTTTAATTGTACATTAAAATGATTTATTCACCCTCATGTTGTCTGTCTTTCATCGGTGGAACACATACTGTATAAATGTCATATAATCAAAGTGAATGATGATGGATGCTGTCATGTTCCAATAACATCACAATCAAATATATGAAAAAACATATCTGGTGTTTACATTTGTGACCCTGGAGCACAAAAGCAGTCTTAAGTCGCTGGGGTATATTTGTAGCAATAGCCAACAATACACTGTATGGGTCAAATTTGTTTTTTTTTTATGCCAAAAATCATTAGGATATTAAGTAAAGATCATGTTCCATGAAGATACTTTGTAAATGTCCTACTGTAAATATATCAAAACTTAATTTTTGATTAGTAATGTGCATTGCTAAGAACTTCATTTGGACAATTTTAAAGGCGATTTTCTCAATATTTTGATTTTTTTGCACCCTCAGATTCCAGTTTTTTCAAATAGTTGTATCTCAGCCAAATATCATCCTATCCTAACAAACCATACTTCAATGGAAAGCTTATTTATTCAGCTTTCAGATGATGTTTAAATCTCAATTTCGAAAAATTGACACTTGCGACCCTGGACCACAAAACCAGTCATATTTGTGGTGGTGATCCTGTGGGTGTAATCGGGAAATTATATACAGTGTATATATACACCTTCATATATAGAGTTTTTACCTTACCAAGCAAAGTTACTGCCTTACTTTACGGTTGTATTAGATGAGCTTGTTCTTAGCTGATGGGCGGCTAATATTCTAATGACAACTAAGTGCAATCAAAATACAAATTATAATGAAAGTAGAAAACAAATAGATAGTAAATGAAATAATCCTTCCTAGCAGCAAATAATCTAAACAATAGAAACAGAAACAAGGTGTTAAGCCTTTTCTGCTGACTAGTCGCTTCTCGATCACTATGAATTCGCTTTATGACAAGCATACATTTGGAATGCCAAATAATGACTGAATGATTACTTTAACCCCAATTAAATCAAGATTACACACATATCTAACCTGAAATTACGGTGCCAAAAGGCATACAGCATGAATAACTAACATATAAAGAGTGTGAAACACAAAAGATTATCTGGGATTACATGAACCCACAGTTAAAAATGAAATAAATGATAAACAAAAGGCCATTAGCATGTTTAGCCCACACTGATGTTTGCTGTGTGTACGGTGTGTGTACGATGTGTGTAATGCGACGCAGGGCTGATGGAGCCTCTCTAAGAGACTGTTTGCCTGAAAACTCCAGAGGAATGCATTGTATAACATGCCACTGACAGACACAAATACATCCCAGCATTCCTTTCTCTTCTAATGACTAAAACAAGAGACTGCGGCCCAGTGACTTTAAGAGCTTTGCCATGAATCCCCTCCACTTCAACCCTCCATTTTACACACACACACACACACACACACACACACACACACACACACACACACTTACCTAGCGAACTAAACCAGAACACACACACACACTACTGTTTGAAAATTTGGGGTCGGTAAGATTTTAAATACTTTTATTCAGCATTAAATTGATCAAAAGGTACATTAGTGACATGTACTAGGTTACAAAATTTTATACTTCAAATAAATGCTTTCAAATAAATGTTCTATTCATCCTGAAAAGAAATGAATAACAGCTTCCACAAAAATATTGGGCAGCACAACATTTATAATAATCAGAAATGTTTCTTGAGCAGCAAATCCGCATATCAGAATGATTTCTGAAGGATCATGTGACACTGAAGACTGGAGTAATGATGCTGAAAATTCAGCTGCAGATCACAGAAATAAGTTACATTTTAACATATTCACACAGAAAACAGCTATTATAAACTGTGTGTGTGTATATTATATATATATATATATATATATATATATATATATATATATATATATATATATATATATATATATATATATATATATATATATATATATATATATATATATATATATATATTTTTTTTTTTTTTTTTTTTTTTAAATATTTCACACTATTACTGTTTTTACTGTGTTTAACAAAACATTTGCCTCGGTGAGCAGAAGAGAACTTGTTCAAAACCATTAATAAAACTTTTGAATGGTAGTGTGAACTTTGGACTTGTATTGGTGCTATTAAGAAAGGCAACTATTCATTCATTCATTCATTCATTCATAAATAACATCTTTTAATTTATCTTTGCATTGAAATATACAAAACAATATAACTGAGTTTGATTAAAAACTTTTTTTATTAAATTTTTATTTATTGATTGATTTATTATATACTGGTATAATTATTATTATAGTATTTATTATATACTGTACACTTTAAAAAAATAAAAATAAAATAATATTAAAAACACATTGTCTTGGTGGTGCAAGTCAATTTTTCTTTCTGTTGCTCTGATGCAGGGAAGTGATTTGCACAAACAATAAGTATGAAACTTCTTGTCGACTAGAGGTGTGCTGTTATTTTACTAAGTGATCAGATGATCTTCACCAGCTGGACCAAAAACAAAAAAACCCATGAAAAAAATCCCTCAGATGCACACTGAAGGAGGAACCAGAGCCACATCTACAGACCAGAAAAATCACAGATACTTTGGAGGCACTCAAATCAGTAAAAAGCCACCCAATACTCAGCAACTGCATAGCAATGCACTAAAATCTTCTGAGAACACCTTAGCAACACCCTAGCAACCATAAACAGTATTCTAACACTGTTGAAATATATCCACATGCAATGTATATTATGCATGCATCCTAATATTGTGGCACACAAAACACACGCAGAACTAGATGGGAAAGATGCAGGATTTGAGAATTTAGCCATTTATTAGAGATGCACTGTACAAAATTAACTCAAAAATACATAAATATAAAAATATGTGTACAAAAATATAATTATAATAATACATAATTTCATTATTTCAAAATCTCTCATCACTAGTTGACTAGTCTGTCTTCAGGAAGTCCTGTGTAAATAGGTTGGCTTAGCGTTGTCTTGTCCACCAGACACGATCAGACGTGTTTATTAGCTCTAAATAAATGGTTGCTGAGTGCAGTCCTTCAATATTTCCTAGAACTAAATAGGCTGAATGACAATAATCTTTTATTTCAGAGTTCTCACCAACAACCGCAACAGCGCTCAGAGCAAAACGACTGACAGTCTGACAGTAATTGTGTGAAATTTACTGTTGAAGCTGGCGAATGTGTTACAGAAGCACTGCTTTGATGACGGCGGCGCTTTGAAGGACGTGAACTTCCACATGCATCTTCTCCGAGAGCATTCAGCGCGCTGACAGTTACTGTTAGACAGTGAGCTAAAGCACGACGTCAACACCTTAAAACCCTCTCAGAGAAGATGCATCCTTTCCATGCATTCACCCTCTTCGAAAGTACCACCAATTAAGAAAGCTGCCGTATTACAACCTCAAAACGAAGAGGTGTTACTATGGAGCTGCTGCACGAAGACTACATTAAAAAGGCCTATGCATGGAAACTATAAAAGCATGAGGAAAAATCTTCACAAAGATCACAGTCAAGGGTTAGTGATTGGAAATTCCCACTATAAACGATTCAAAGACTCGCTGATAAATATGTAAAGGAACAGACAGACACACCTGCTGATGGAAACGCTGAGCTCACTGCTCCTGTCTACAGCAAAAAAAAAACAACAAAAAAAAAACTTTAAGCATTAATTGCCCATTTAACTGCAGCAAAAAAAAACATTTCACAGTAGAATCTGGTTCATAAACAAATCTAAGAGATGCTAAAGATTTTGATTAATCTTATGCTTATTATGGGCTTTCTGGGGTCATTAATTAGTGGTTAACCTGTATTGATTTTTTTGAGGGCCGATGTTGATATCTTAGGCTGCATCCGAAAACTGAAAAATGCTGCCTTCGGAGGACACATTCCAAGGTAGGAAGGCATCAAGGCACGTCCGAATCCAAAGTTAGCTTCTAATCGATTTTTGAAGGCAGCATCCTTCGCTGCCTTTGATATCCCACAATCCTGTGCGTTCCATTCCGTGACGGCTGCGCTAGAAAATAAAGACGGCGTCTGAAAGTTGCGTTTGGTAGTTAGTTTGTGTGTAAATGTATATTTCTGATTAACTTTTTGCACTTTTGATGTTATTTCTAGCGAGAAATTAGTATTGCAGTAATTAAATATTCGTTTAGGCATCACCAAAACTCGTTCTGTTTTGTTGTAGATCATTAAACCGTTACGCTGCCTCAGAAGCCTGTCAGAAATCAGTTTTGTGAAGTGCCTTCGTGCAAAAACGCTGCCTGCAAAGTCATTGCCTCATAAGGCAGCAAGTCAGCTGCCTAAGTTTTCCGATGCAGCCTTAAGGCGCGGTCACACTAGACTTTGAGCATGCGAAATCGTTTCGCATGCTGCAATGGTCGTGATATGACGTCACGCTGTGCAGCGTCTTTTCAAAAACTTAAATTCAACACAAAACATACAATCTACTCCAATTTCCTGCAGCGCTGCAGTTTTAAATTTGTTCTTTTAATTCAGATACGAGGTCATGCTGTGACGTATCGATCTGCTGTTGGTCACACGGTATCACGTGATGCGAATTCGCAGGCCAGAGTTCACCAAGTTTGAACTTTGGAACGCAGCAAAATGCAAAACTTTTCGCACAGGCTTGCGTTTCGGGTCCGACGCATTCGCATGCGTATGAATGGAAGTCAATGGAACGAAAAGTGCATTGTGACCGCCCCTTTAGAGAGCAGAGTGGCCAATGGCCAATAGGAAGCAGATGAAATGAAGCATTCTCAGGGCGGTCAAAATAAAAGTCCGACTTTTGACACCTCTGGCGGCCAAGCAGAAAAACTTATAAGTCGATGGTGTTAAAAATGCTGAATATCGGCCTTGATGATATCTTGCTTAAAAACTAGTTAACATGCCACAGTTACCAAAAACTTATGAAAATCACAAGCTTCAAGCAGAGAATCATATTTATTCATAAACTATGTCATATGTACAGAATCATACATGTGTCATCTATTTCAAATGAACACACTTATAGACAGTGAATAAATACAAAATGATCTGTGATTGGTCAGTGGTTAAACAGATTAAAACTAGCGGTCAGCTGCTACTGATTTTTGGAAGGCTGATACCAATATCTTAAAGAGCAAGGTGGCTGATTTATAAGCTATTAAATTTTTAATTTAAAAATATTAAAAACACTCGCACGATTGCTGAAATTAAATCAACATTTTACACATTAACTAAATTAGAAAGATTTAAGATTAAATTTGAACACATTAACTAAATTTGAAGATTTAAAAAATTTCAACTTGATAAATCCGTTAAACACTCACTTAGATGGCAACTGCTTGATTCTAACACCATTATATTATTTTTAACAAATAAAAATAAAAAAGGATGTAAACACTGTAACCAACAGTGCACTCAGTACGATCTGCTGTTTGTGCGCTGTTGTGCTCAGTGCTGTCAAAATAAAAGTCCCACTTCATACATATCAGCCAAACAGGAAAACTGTTCAGTGCTGATAATTAAAAAATGGCAAATATCAGCCGATATATCAGCCTTGACAATACATCAGAAGACCACTATTGAAACTGGCATGTTAAGATTAAAAACCAATAGATAATATCAAACCAAAATGTAAGTGTGTGAAATACTTAAACCAGAGTTAAAAGTGGCCTTAAAGGGACAGTCCACCCAAAAAATGAAAATTCTGTCATCGTTTACGCACCCTCATGTAATTCCAAATCTGTTTGAGTTTCTTTCTTCTATGGAACACAAAAGATGATATTTTGAAGAATGCTGGTAAACAAAGAGTTTTGATTCCCATTGACTTCTATATTATTTTTTGACATACTATGAAAGTCAATGGAACCTAAAACCACTTGGCAACCAGCATTCTTCAAAATATCTTCTTTTGTGCTCCGCAGATGAAAAAGTCATGGAGTTTTGAAATGACATGAGGTCTATCTCTATCTATCACCTGGAGGTAAACAAATATAAACCCACGGTTAAGTGTATATATCACTAGTGAAAAGCCTATTAGAGAGTTAAATGAGGGATTATCATGTTCATAGAGTTTTAATATGGATTTTCGCAAGAGTCAACAGAGGATTAATCAGGCTTTTACAGGTAGTTAAGAGTTCAAAGCCACCACAGGCCAATCTTTTGTGAAATCTCCACTCGGGACATGCTACGACACACACACACACACACACACACACTTTAATCAGCTTCATAATGACAGATCCAGAGTCCCTTCCGTGGCTCTAGAAAAAGCTTCCTGTTGCTTTCGTCTTCATTCAAATCATCAAGAATTCCACAATGACACGAAGGAAACAACAAGCTATTAGTGGGCCATAAAAGCGTGTAATCTGATTGGCCTGTTTGATTCGACGGTACCGTGACCCCAATCATGTAGTGCAACAGCCTGTAACGTCCGCTAGCCTTCAATACAACGTCCTACAAATCGCTAACACCATTCGCAAATGCGCTGGCACTCGCAGGGGCTAATTTTAGGGCGAATGATGTGGTTTGCATTCACTCGCATTACTGATGTAACTGTTATAAAGTCCAGATGTGTGGTAGTAACTTGTATTGTGCTTGTGTGTTCAGAATGCAAATCAGGACCTGAAACAATTAGTTAATAAACAAACTTATGATCAATTTCAGATTATGCAGAGCAAATGTAATTGCTCAGGTGTTGCTCTTTAAAAGCTCAGGATATTTACTCATATACTTCTCCAACAATTCCAGAGGAGAAAAAAGAAGAGACAAAAATGAGTCAATAGTTGATGTTGATCAACTATTAAGCAAGTATACAGAAGTGAATATTACAAATTATTTCTTTATTATTTTGATACTATTTATTAATATTTTTTATATTTTCCATTTTATTTTTTAAAATGTTGTAATGTTGTCATTTCTAATATTTTATTAAATATATTTACTTTGATATATCTAATTGATTTGTATATCATTTTTAGTTTCTGTACTTTATTTGTTTACTTAAACTTGTCAGTTAGTTGGCAAGGCAGCATTTCTAAAATTCACTGTCAACATTTCTAAATGTTTCAATAATTTTTTTTTTTATTTATCTAATATTTCTTGTTTCAATTTTATTTAATTGTGAAATGTAGCTATTTCTGAGTGAAAATTGTTTCTACACCAAATTAATGTCAACAGAAACTCCTGTGTGTCATTTTAGTTATTATTTATACACTATAGAATTTATAAATATTTAAAAATAGTTATTATTTAAATACTATTACAGAATTCATTAATATTAAAAACATTTTTAAATTTGTATATTTTCAGTTTTCATTTTAGTCATTTTGATGTGATTTTTATTTTATTTTATTAATTTTATTAATTTTATATATATATATATATATATATATATATATATATATATATATACACACTTTTAATTAATTTTTATTTCAGTTTTAGTGTTAGTAAAGTTAGTACTTCAGCACAAACTTTATTTCAGTTAGTTGCCAAGGCAGTATTTCTACTGTTTACATTTCTGTTATTTCCATTTTATTTCAATTAAAGAAAATGATTTTAATAGTTTTAGTTAACAAAAACATCACTACCCACATTTTTTTATTATTATTTGTAAATAAAACATTTAATAAAACTTAATTAATTAATTAATTATGTTTTACAAGAAAAATACTATTTCAGTTTTTCTACATTTAACATTCAATGTGTTGCTTGACATATCTTTGTCATTTCTGGGTCAAAATTGTTTCTTCAGCATTTTTTTTTTCCAGCACAGATCATTTGATCTTGGGAGAACCTGACAAGAAATGTTTGCGTTTATGCCGATATCTCTTCTGAAACTCAAGAGGAGACACATGAGAGATTCCTGAGGTCTTTTTTATATAAAAGAAACATCAGAAGACTAAAGCAAAAGCTTTCAATTTGCAGGCTGGAAGACAAACATCAACAGGTCGGGACGGACGGCCTGTTATCAGTTTCCAAGAGGGAAATATAGACAGGAAACCCGTCTGAATGAGGGGAGGGGAGGCCTATCGGAAGCGCAGAGTAAACAAGCTCCTTTTTAATCATCTAGACTCGCGTTTTCAACCTAACGCTTTGATCTCGTACTCCATTAACGCATCCATCCCAGCCTCCCTATCATCCGTCCTCCTGAGAGATCAGACAGGACAGGAGATTATTTAGAAGAAAAGTGGAGAGTTACACGATAGATACGAGGCTGCCAAGACGTCAAGGGCGTTTGCTCGGCTAATTCCAACATCTGCTGTCACGCTCGTCGTAATCCAATAAGCCATTTCTGTAAAGGTCACACCAGAAAAATGAGCTCAGTTTGCAGAATGGCTGATGACAGTAAAGGTGAGGTGAGAGCCGGGTTGGTGGTTCAATCAGATCATACATCATGAGTAGCTATTTTTGCTGAAGATGGAATGAAAACATATGCATATACTGTACAAAAATGTACATATACACATTATCGTTCAAACTTTTGGGGTCTGAAAGACTTTTGTTTTTTAAACAAGTCTCTTCTGCTCAGCAAGGCTGCATTTATTTGACAATACAGAGAAAACAGTAATAGTGTGAAATGCTGTTGCAATTTAAAATATCTGTTTTCTATGTGAATTGTAAAATGTAATTTATTTCTGTGATGCAAAGTTGAATTTTCAGTTCTCATTTTAATTTTAGTTTAAGTTAATTTTTTTATTAAATTATTATAAATTATTATAAATTATTATAATTATTTATAATTCTTTGTTGCCAAGTTGCCAAGGCAGCATTTCTAAACATTTTTCAACATATCTAATTTTCTTTTTTTTTTTTTTTTTTCTTTTTAAGTTTTTCCATCTAAAATTTATTTCATTTTAGTTTTATTTCAGTTAAAGGAATTATTTTTAGTAGTTTTAGTGTAATACTGTAAATTTTTTACTATAAATTATTTTTTGAAGTTAAAACAAAGGTTACTGAAGTCTGTTTTAAAGGGGTCATATGAGGCGATTTCAAGTTTTCCTTTCTCTTTGGAGTGTTACAAGCTGTTTGTGTATAGATAAGATCCCTGAAGTTGCAAAGACTAAAGTCTCAAAACCAAAGAGATATTCTTTGTAGAGGACACAACTAGAAATCAGTGGTTAAGTTGTATTTACAACACTGTTCCAGAACAGTTCAACCCAAATATTAGAGTGTGTGCAGCGCAATTTACTGAGGACTATTTCCTGAACCTGGAAGAGCAGCCTACAATGCCGGCTCGCACAAAGACTGTTTCTATAAAGTGGGGCAATTCCAACTTTGCAAGGACAGTCTGGCACTTCTGTATGTTTTCATTTTTAAAGAATTTGCTACTGACGATTCAAATGTGAGTTTTGAGCAGTGTAGAGTAGTGCTTGTTGTTTGTCGTTTCTCCGATCACAAATGCAGACATGGTAATGTTTACACAGCGCGATGCAACGTTTTTGAGTAGTCGCGCCAGGACACACCATCACAATACGGTAAGGGGCGTAATATTTCCCTCACACGCTTGAGGTATTCGGCCAATCACAACGCACTGGATAGCTGGCCAATCAGAGCACGCCTCACTTCTCAGAACGACGAGCTTTGTAAAAATCGGCGCGTTTCAGAAAGGCGGAGCATAGAAGAGCAACAATAATGTACAGTATGTGGAAAATGTGTTTTTTGAACCTTAAACCGCATAAACGCATTGCATTATACCAAATACACAAAATAATGTTCTTTTTAGCAACGTCATATGACCCCTTTAAAAGAAAGTTTTTCTACTTTTAAATGTAAAATTTTGTTCAATATGTTACTTGCCATTTCTTTGTAATTAATGTGTCATTAATGTGTCACATGATCCTTCAGAAATCATTCTAATAAGCTGATTTGCTGCTCAACAAACATTTCTGATTATTATCAGTACACAAAATGCAAAACAGTTGTGTTGCATATTTTTGTGGAAATTGTGATATTTTATTTTTCAGGATTCTTTGATGAACAGAAAATTCAGAAGAACATTTATTTGAAATAGAAATCTTTTGTAACATTAGAAATGTCTTTACTGTCCCTTTGGATCAATTTGCATCATTTCTGAAAAAAAAAAAAAAAAAAAACATTAATTTCTTCTCCTTTGAATGGATATTTACTGCAATATAAGCAGAAGAGCAAAATCTCTGCCGAGCTCATTTCACCCATCATGCCACCCAGCACTACTGCAGGTAAGAGGATCTGATCTTAGATCAGTCAGGGGCTCAGTATAACCTGATACGGCTCTTTGTGAGCGTTTACAAAGGTTAAGCTGACCTCTCCGCCACAAAGTGCCAAACAAACCGGGAGGGAAGAAGGAAGAAACTAATCTAATAGACTCAGAAGGAAAGCGCGCTCTTTAAACTGGGTTAGCATCGTTTAATTGACCCACCAGAGGATCAAACTGGACCCTCATAGCCACTGCAAGAGTCAAACATTTGGAAATAAATTCATCCCTCAGCAATGGCAGTCCAAAAAATATCTAGCCACTTTGCATTATTGTTTCACTCGTAAAGTGCGCTTGTGCATCTTCTTTAAAATAAATGCTTTGATGTTTTTAATTTAATTCCTCAAAATTAAAAAAAGTTAATTATGACTTTTTTCAAAAAAAGTGAATTCGTGAGATAAAGTCATAACCTTTTTTCAAATCCTGTAGTGGCTTCCATGTTAATAATATTTATTCCATGTTTAAATACATTTTGGGGTCGCTGCATTGTTGGCGTAAACAGCACTTTGGTGGTTTTTTGAACAGTTTTTATGCTTTACGCTATGCATCTGGATAGTTATGAAAGAAAATCGGTGTGGTAAAAGGACTTCATGTCATGCGTCTTACTGACATACAAATAGTAACTGTGTGTACTGTAATATTAGAATGATATATATATAAAATATAATATATTTTTGGTTTAAACAGCAAAAGGTACCACTTGTGTCAAATCAAATTGCACATTTGTAATGCAAAATAAACAGAGCACATACGATCGGCCTCCATTAAAGACCAGTGGCTGCGCCCGAGAGGCCTTTTCTCCTTAAATAAAACATTTCCACCATCATCATGTCTGATCTTGTTTTGCTCTGCCTGTGATCCGCCGACCGGCCCAGAAAAGCCAGTCAAATTTGGGTAGCGCCGCTCGCCAACCTGTGGCCTGGAGAAACAACATGCTTAGGAAGATCAAATGGGATGGGAGATGTGTAATTACTGGTGGTTATGAAAACTGGCTGTCATCCTCAACGCGGCGAATTCAGAGCCGCCCGAGGACAGCCGAGGCAGACACGCCTGGAAAAGCACTAATCCAGCACACTTAACTAAAGAGGCAGGCTGTTGCCTCACCTCGCTTACTTTGGAGTTTAATACGGAGGCAAACGAACCGAGGACGGTAGGCCCGGGCGATATATATTCAATGCTCACCATGCATTTGACTAGAAATATAACTGTGAACATCATTAACGATTTAAGTTTGATTCATTTCCGTGAATCAGTTCAAACTCAAATGAACTCAGAACTTGATTTTAACCTTTTGTTAGCATCACCACTTAGTTTTAGAAAAAGAAAATCTAAAAAAAAAATATTGTTAATATTCTTCCTTCTGTTCATTTTGTGAAAATCACTGTGGAAAACATGCCTTGATTTTTTTAAAATAGATATTTTTCTGTATTTACTTAATATATCAAAACATTTTTAATAAAAATAAAATAAAAATAATAATTTATTATTTTTTTATTTATTTTTTATTATCATTTTGAGTTTAAATAGAAACAATGGAAAACTAAAAAATCCAGATCTGAAAGATATTTATTAAAAGATAATAAAAAAGAGAAAGAAAAACAGTATATGGTTTTATTTTTTATTTTTTTAATATATTGTACTTGTCATATTACACATTTTGAATTTAAAAAGCAACACTGCACAAAAAAAAACTACTATATTTTACTTCTTATATTAAACATTTTGGATTTAAATGGCAACTATGGACCAAAAAGCATATAAATATCCAGATTTATATAATCAAATATTGTCAAAAGGCCAAATATAGAGACATAATTGAAGCTTTTTCACCCTTCATAATTTGATGCACAGCATACAAACACGCTATACAGCAGATCACTCGATATCATTCTTCCCAGCAGCAGATAAAAGCCGTAATGTTGAATTCATGCGGTCTGGCCAAAGGAAAAAGTGAGGGAAGAAAAGATAGAAACTTCCCCCTACCCCCACCTGCTTCTATCACTTTGTCCCCTAGAGGAAGGGAACACTATGCAGGAGGACAATGCGCCAAAGCAAGCCAGGCCTGTTGCAACAAGTTGGCGCTGCAACAAAAAGCATCTGTCTGTGTGACACGCTCTCTGTAAGCAAGAGACTGATACCCTTCTGTAAATCAGACACACGTGCATGCATTATCTTTCTGATAATTAGCTATACTCATAGAAGCGGATGTTTCTTAACCAACGCAAAGCACTTGCTCAAGAATAACCGCCGCCTTCAGCGACTCTACAGTTCACAAAACACCCTTTACAGGGCTTGAACCTTCAACCTTTGCGTTACAAACCCACAATGTTCTTTTGCACGGGCTTGCAATTACAATTTACATTCTGCATGTAGATACTAGTTACCGGCAGCATGAATAACACCTAAAAAGGTTTGTGACTTTGATAAAACAGCCTAGATAAACTCTGAAGAGAGACCAGAATAATCACAGAGACTTGAGGGTGGACTTTCTTCGCTTGAAATGGTAAGAAACCACCTAGCAACCACCCACAACACAGCACGTTTTGCACAGGCAGGTACACTTTCTTCAGATAAAGCAAAAATCTAGTTGCAACTTGCAACAGAACAGGGAAGCAAAATGTTTTTTGCCAATAAAATACAACTCCAGAAACACCTTTCTCCATCTGTGTCTAATGAAGCAATCATCTTGTAATGTGATCTGCTGTCAAATTCAAATGCAGCCTCATCGAGCTGATCACAAACACACATCGCACTAACAAGAAATCAGTTTGAGTTTATTTTTATGATGCAATAACTCTTTCCCACAGGGATAAAGGCTTTCAAGATCCATTTACAGTGAGTGCATCCCCTCTGGCTTGATCGGGACAGCTCTCGCAGAGATCGGCAGAACTCGCAGCCTTCAAAGCCCGAACATCTGGCAGTATGGCCTCAGAGAACAGACCTAACGCTTTACAACACCACAAATCTATCAGCTCCAATAAGACCCGGGCAGCTCTTGGCTCTCACACAGATGCATTTGATGGCTTCCCAGGTGAGCGATTCTGCATGCTAGTCGACAATAGATCTCGGATGAGACGCAACATTAACGCTGTAGACTTCTACGCCATCAGCAAAGACTGGTGTGGTATTGATCGTGCAAAGAGCTGTTGCTGTTTCTGGTACTATGTGACAAAACACCTATAGTGACCACAAAGTTATTAAGAATAATGAACAGAATGTGATTACATTTATTCTGCCAAATGTTTTGTAAGAAGGGTGACAATAAATGCCACTTGCTTTGATCTAACATCTAACGCAAGACATTCAGACAGTAAAAGCTTCTGAGATCAAAGATGATCAGGCAAAGAATTCTTGGTGTTTCTGGTACTATAGGACACGTATCGTGGCCTAAAAATGTCAAATAATATTCCAAAATAAACAGAACATTAATGCATTTTTAATTTGCTAAATATTTTGTTGGAAGAGCAGGCATATGCAGTTTCTTTACAATAATTGACACTTGCTTTGACATTGCGAATGCATTGACATTCAGACGGTTTTAAAAGTTGCTTAACCGTCCAAACACTTTTAGAGCATTTGTCTGTCAGTTAAAACCTCCAAAACCAAAGATGATCATGCAAAGAATTGTTTTCTGATATTGCATGAGAAAACATCTACAGCGGCACCAAAATTCAAAATAATAGCCCAAAATGAACACAACGTGATTGCGCTTGTGCCGTTTCTTTACAATAAATGACACCTGCTTTGATGTAATATCCAATGCACTGACATTCAGACAATTTGAAGTGACCAAATACTTTTTAGGGTCACTACCAGTAAAAACTTCCAAGACTGAAGATGATCATGCAAAGAGTTGCATGTATTGGTGTTTCTGGTACTATGACAAAACATCTACAGTGGCACCAAAATGAAAAATAATAGTCCAAAATAAAGAGAATGTGACGGTGCTCTTTACAATGAACACTTGCTTTGATCTAACATCTACTGCATTGACATTCAGACAGTTTTAAGTGTTGCTTAAGAGTCCAAACACATTTTGATGCCAATGTCTGCCAGTTAAAGCCTCCAAGAGCGAAGATGCATGAGATACACAGCTGTATTCTCTCACAGATCCCATGTCGTTACCTAGACTCTAAAAGGGGGTTTTCGCAGCAATGCAATGCAATACAACCTCCATCTCAAGAATCTTTCAGTGAACAGTTTCCTGAACCACTTTTCCTAGCACAAAGAATATTTTAATAATCTAAAGAACCTTTTTCCACTATAAAGAACCTTTTGTGGAATGGAAAATTCCAACAAAGAACATCAGTCCAATGCATGACTGAAAGAAACCTGAAAATACCTTCCGGCTCTTACCTGCATCAGTTTCCCTTCAGCATAGCCTGCGCTGCCCCCAGCGAACACCCCTTCTAGGGTGATGAGCTTGCTGGTGGGCTCCTGCTTCAGCAGCGACACCTTGATCGTGGCTCTGGGTGCGGAGCGTTCAGACTCCACGGCAGCGGCTAGTTCCAGGCCCGTGTGGCCCAACGCCACCTGCGAGGCAGCCATGAGCAGCCACGGCCAGAGCCCGGCCAAATGCTGCACAGGAACCCTCATTGTCCTGGCTGCAGCGGCGGGCCCCGGCCATACATTATGCACTATCCGTCCAATCAGAGCTCAGATAATAGACAGGAAAATCCTTAGAGGTCACTGAAACTGTCCAAAAACCCAGTGGCTTTTAGAGTGGATAGTTTTATAAGCTCTGCAGGGTTGAAATTTGAAATAAAAGAATATTACAAGCAATTCAATGGAACTTTAGTTGGGGACTGGCCCGTATCACTGACAGAACGTGATTGATAGAGGGACAGGGTGATTGACAGCGGACAGACTCCTGGCGCGAGCATTGATTTAAACGACAAAAAGAGTTTAATATGATCTCCTAAAGGTCGGATCAATAATATTACAGATTCCCCCGTGGATTCCCGCGCGTCGTGATTGATAACGTGATGTCATAATGACTCCATTATTGTGCGGTGCGCCGCGTCCACTTCAAAGGATTCCAAACATTCCAGAATGTAACAGGTTGTAGCAGAATCACCGTATCCATCAATGCAACAATGTCCCAATTATTCCACTCTGATCAAACACGCGTAACAATCCCACTGTGAACGCCTGGAAAAGTTTCCCATGAGGTCCGACATAAAAATTGCGACGGGGAAAATAAAAAATAAAAAATTATCCAGATAAAACAAGAGCTTTGCGGGAGCGATCTAAAACACTGTCAGGAGAGAGCCGTTTCTGAACACTCGTTTCCATGTTCCTAAATGAATTAAAACTTCATAAACCTGTTCGACTCAGATTAATTTTCCACAGATCCATGTCGAGAAATCCAGACACTTCAAGTGTAGAATCCGCACGCGCTGTCCCGAAGCCTCAGTGTTGTTGATCCGAACAGCAGTAACGCTGGAAAAGTTTAAAGTTGAGAGTGAACGCGAGCGCTAGCGTGTGTACCTGCTGACTGTCAGCGAGGGTGGAGCAGAACTGATCCGACCCATTAAACGCGTGCACGCACGCACGCACACACACACACTCACACTGCGCCCTCTAGCTGACATCATTGAAGAAAAATCAGAATTACAGAACGATGCTGGATGCCAAAACTGATTTTCTAAACGTGAATATAATCATCAGTGTAACAATGTAAGCTTCATAATAGCCTAACTGGAACAGATGTTAATGGGAACAGATTTGGAGAAATGTAGCACTCCATTAGTTGCTCAGCAACAGATCCTCTGCAGTGAATGGGTGCCATCAGAATGAGAGTCCAAACAGCTGATAAAAACATCACAATAATCCACACCACTCCAGTCCATCAGTTAACATCTGGAGAACACAAAAGCTGCATGTTTTTAAAAATCAAATCCATCAAGACATTTTTCATTTCAGACCACTGCTTCCAAATAAAATCGAGTCCATAATCCATAATAAAGCTTCATCCAGTGAAGGTGAATAACTTTTCTGCAAATTTAGATTTTTGAATGAACTACTCCTTTAAAATCTAAATTAAATGTTGAAAAACAGTATTTTGGATGTCTTTTTAGGGATGTTGCTTTAAGGCAACAGAAAGAATTAAATGGAAGTCAGGTTTTTTACAGTATTTGTAGTCAAATTGAGTGACTACAATTTGTTGGACAAAAAAGTTAATTAAATATCACAGTAATAAACTTCAACTGCAAAATATAATTGGGTAGTTGACAAATAAAATTTGGACTGTGTCCTATGGTGTGACATAGCAAACATGTAGAAAAAAACTTAACATACAAATAACATGAGAAAAATGTATCTTCATTCTTAGAGTTACAAATAGCATGAGAGAGGTTTATCTTCAATGTTAGCTTTTTTTTCTTTTTTTTTTTTTTACATTTTTCCTTCACACCATAGGACACATTGATATGTCAACTAATTATATTGCCTCCTAATTTAATGGTGTAATTAACTTTTATTCAAATTATAAATAGGTCGTTTTAAAATAAAGTCCGAAATGAGGATTAATACTGGACATTTTCTCATGACTTGAGCTGGTTAATAATATAATAATATAACAAATATAATTATCTGAGCAGTCAAAACAACATAAAACAAACAGCACCTTCAGTCTTTATCAGGGATTTCACTTGCTTTGCATTTATTCAAATTCAGAAAAGCTGAAAACAAATCAGTTCATTCAATGCTATTAAAATCTGACTTTCACTCTTGTGCTACATTTAAAAAAAATATATATATACTGATGTTTACAAATACTGAAATATATAGAATATAAGATAAATAATATAAGAATATATATAAGATAAATAATATCACATTCACTGTAGATATTTAAAGTGTATTTAGCATAAATACTATTAAAATTAAAGTCAGAAAGGTGAGAAAACAACTAACAGCAAGCAATATTAACTTAACACTACTTCAAATCTTCAAAACTTTCTTAAATAGTTCATACAATTTTTAAAATACTGTAAATAACTTACATAACTGATAATAACACTTAAGTTAATAATTAAATAATTAATAGCTTTGTGATGCTTGTCATTTGCATATGCTGATGAATCCTGCCTTCATCTGTGGATCAAAACAACCATAAAGTCATAAAAAGTTACAATTTAAAAAAATGAATGATTGTGCAAAAACATAATTCAAGGGTGTGATATAATCTGAAACTGTCCTACCAAGAATAGCTGTAGTGAGTCTTGCTCTGCTGTCAGTTTCTGATGCTTTCCTGAGTCACTTTCTGATCTGTAGCAGCCTGATTACAGAGTGTTGAGTTATAGCATCAATCCATGAAGGCTCGGTTTTAATTTAAGTCGTCTTTGTAGTTTGTGATACATACTGTATCTTTAGGTACTGTAAAACAACACACACTTAAAGACCAACTAAAACAATACCAGCATCTTTTGACCTTTTCTGAGGCCTCCAGGGATGCTGAATCATCTTCTTTGAGTTGGCTGGCTCCTTGCTTCTCAACATCATGTCCCTCAGACTCCAGTTTGATGTACTGAGCTCCCACACTGCAGACCATGGCAGAGGGACACTCGTCTCTCACAGGACTGGATGCCGCAGTGTCTGCCCTGGAGTTCTGAGGACTGTCGGGGTCAGGTTTAGAGGCAGCAGGTAGAGTGCAGAGAGATGGGCTGGAGGTGTGCTGGCCGTTCACAGGGGTGCCCACTCGCACTACGTGGACGTTGGGCAAACCCTGGAACTCATCCACCATCTGGAACACCCTGTCGAGGTTCACATCGCCCCGCTGAGACTCAGGCGTAACGTGTGCGGGCCAGTTTGCGGTTTGGATGCTGTTGTGATGGTGGCTCACTGAATAGTTCTGCTAGAGTAATGAGAATAAAAATCTTTAAAGTGTTGTTATCTTATAAAATATATAAATATGTGACCCTGGACCACAAAAGCAGTCTTAAGTCGCTGGGGTATGTTTGTAGCAATAGCCAAAAATACATTGTATGGGTCAAAATGATTGATTTTTCTTTTATGCCAAAAATCATTAGGATATTAAGTAAAGATCATGTTCCATGAAGATATTTTGTAAATTTCCTACTGTAAATATATCAAAACTTAATTTTTGGTTAGTAATATGCATTGCTAAGAACTTCATTTGGACAACTTTAAATGCGATTTTCTCAATATTTTGATTTTTTTGCACCCTCAGATTCCAGATTTTCAAATAGTTTTATCTCAGCCAAATATTGTCCTACCTTATTTATTCAGCTTTCAGATGATGTATACATCTCAATTTTGAAAAACTGACCCTTATGACTGGTTTTGTGGTCCAGGGTCACATATTGCAAAACAATAAGACAACAGAATAAAAACAAATTTGTTTTTATTTGGTCTTTTGACTATATAAACAGTATAATAGTATAACAGTATAATCTATCTATCTATCTATCTATCTATCTATCTATCTATCTATCTATCTACCAACAAAACTAAGTAAATAAGTAAAATACTTCAATGTTTATATTAGTGCTGTCAAACGATTAATCGCGATTAATCGCATCCCAAATAAAAGTTTTTGTTTACATAATATATGTGTGTATACTGTGTATATTTATTATGTATATATAAATACAAACACATGCATGTATATATTTAAGAAAAACATGTTATATTTATATATTAAATATATTTTTATATAATATAAATTATATGAATATAAATATAAACTTTTAAATACATGTAAATATTTTCAAAATATATACTGTATGCGTGTGTCTTTATATATACAAAATAAATATATACAGAAGACACACATATATTGTGTAAACAAAAACTTTTATTTTGGATGCGATTAATCGCGATTAATCGTTTGACAGCCCTAGTTTATATTCTATGTTCACACACACACACACACACACACACACACATATATATATATATATATATATATATATGGAGTAAAATACAGGTTTGTGAGATTCATTCATAGTTATTTATGATTAGGAAGCATCAGAAATATATGCAACATATGAACTGTGTAATGTTTCTCACCGGGTAATAAGCATAATGTGAATATGGCAGAGCTGTTTGATCTGCACCTGCTCGATCAGCTTCAATAAAACCAGCAGTGCAACACTGACAAACTACTGAGAGCAAGACAAACAAACAAACGTTGAACAAAACGTTCATAAGCAAATAGAAATGCAACAGTAACAGGTTTTTGTCAGAAGATTCTCTTGATAAAAGGAGGACGTTGGTATCTCTGCAAATCTGAGCACAGTTTGAGACACTGTGGAGATCTCTTCTCAAACACTAGAGTGAGTCCTTTTCCTGTGGAAAACACTGAAATACACTGAAAACACTGTTTGCAACATTTTTAACCATAGCTTTATTTAATGAATTTATCTAACGCACTGTAGGATAAAGTAAGTCAGTACCTGGCGAGTAAAATCCAGGAGGATAAGACAGCTGATGAGGTATATATTTAGGCTCCTGTGGAAACAGAGCACCAGGACCGGACTGGATCCTGTGAGGAGTGTTGTACGGATTGAGGCGGATGACAGAAACCGGGATGCCTTTGTTAGAGTAGAAGGGAGGCACATCACTGTAAGGAATGATCCAGGAGCGCGGAGGGATCGGGCTTCGGTCAGACCCCATCTGCTGATGGGATACAGAACCAAAGTGCTGATTTGAGTCTGCAAAACCTGAGAAGCAAGTATAAAAGAGCTTTTGAGAAGTTTATAGATCACTGAAAGATTTAAAAAGCTACAAACAAAAGCCAGTTTTTTGAGGTGACGGTTCTGGCACTTTTTCCTAAGACAGTCTAGAGGTGTCATTTCATGTTAAGTGTGCATGAGGGCCAGAGCCAAATCCTGATATAAAATACATTTTTATAATGAACCAAGCAAAACTGCAACTGAGCTTATAGGAAAAAAAGTGGAATTGACTTGATAACTCTTTTTGTGTTTCATGGAGAAAAAAAAACAGATAAAAAGAACTATTATTTATAAAACTTAAGCTTTCACTATAATAATTGTCTTCAGACCCAATTAAATGCTTTTGAACTATGAACTAAACCATTTTCTCTAAAGACTGACATTTCAATATATATATATATATATATAATACATATCTCATTGGTTGTATTGACAAATGAATATTTTTATTAAGTTTTGGACAGATTTCCCCAAACAGCCTTTCGCACACGTCTTTTTGCTGTGAAATCTTTACTGATTTTACAAAGTAAACATTATAACTTTGATATTGTTGGTAATATTTCCAGATGAACTCTTACTGGACTAAAGCAGCTGAGCTGTACTTGATTATTCATACATCCTTTTTTTTTTATAAAAGCAAATCAGTGATTTATGAGTATTATATATGATCATCGTGCTTTTGAGGAGCGTTTATTTCTTCATCTCTCAATCATCGTTGGATTGCACTGCATTATATGCTTGGATCATTTCAATCTCATCTTACTAAGATATATTATTGGAAATACAGAGTGATGACTGATATTTATATTTTGATTTACATTATAAGCATCAGAATTTCATCTTACCTTTTGGCCATATATCATAAATCAGCATTAACTGCATATTTTTTGCTCTGAATAATATTAAGGTGATTCTTCCCTCCATACTCTATTAGCCATAAAAGCCTGATGTTTCGAATACAGTGTTGGGAAGGTTAGTTTGGAAATGCAATAGGTTACAGATTTCAAGTTACCCTATTTAAAATATAATAGTAGTGTAACTATTTCAATTACTTTGTTAAAGCAATGTAACTGATTACTTTTGATTACTTTTCTAAATTTCTCATGTTTTCAATTTAATCATTTGGAATTATTTAAACAGTCAGGGTTAACCTTACGGTAGGACTTTCAAAATCCTTCATCACTTAAATTGAGATTATAATAATTGAATTTGAAGCTCAGCCACCACAAAATCAGACTTTAGCACCTCTTTTTACTTTTAGATCTTACTGAGGTTAAATACAAACTTAAAATCATAACAAGAAACTCTTTAACAGCTATGATACTGTTTTTGAGATAAAATTATGAAAGAAAGAAATCAATTAAATCTGTGGGTATGTGTGTGTGTGTGTGAGAAAATTCAGATGTTTCCCCCTTTATAATCGTTAACATTTTCATAAGTAACTGTAATTTAATTACACATTTTTCTCAGTAACTGTAACTGATTACAATTACATTTTGTAATTAAATTACATAATTCCTTTACATGTTACTAGTTACTTCCCAACACTGGTCAAATATGATCCTCAACATAAAACTTTTGTCTAAAGAAGGTTTTCTGACTATTATTTCACATGTCAGGCTTTACAGCCATCCAGACATGCATGATTCCTCAAATCACATGTCTTTTTGAGGACAGCTGTCATATGTACTACGTTCAATCTAGCATATGAAAGTTAAACTGGCCTCTCTTGGCATCTGTAGTGTTGTGTTGAGACTGCTGATGGTTTCGGCGCGGGGGGCGACAGGTCACCTCCTCTCCGGCCTGCATCTTGGCCTTGTTACTGATCGTGAGCCTCTTCATGTGGACCAGAAGCTCTGGCCGACCCTGTTTGAAGAAGGGATTGTGGAAGTGGTGCAGGTTGCGGCGTCTGTCCTTGAAGGACCTGTCATAAACCTTCCGGAAGCCGTAGAGGTTGAGCTGGCGGATGAAGCTGGTGAAGTTGGTGGTCTTGAACAGTTTAGCGTCTTGTTTGACCGGTGACAGCAGCTCGTCCTCAAACCGCTGCTGGTCGACAATCACACTCTCTCCGTTTGGGCTCCAGAAGACCGAGTCGTTTTGGGGATTGTTTATCAAACGCCACAACTTAGCCGGGAAGTTATTGTAGTTTATGTGGACTCTGAGAAGAGACTTATCAAACTCCACATCCATCATGTCAAATCAAATAATCAACCATTTAATGACCTGCAGATGATGGAAGTGACATAAACATCGCTAAAAGTCAATATAAACATTTAATAACAACTTCAACACATTATTAGCCTACTTTTTTTTAACAAGTCATAACTGATACATCTTAGATTGAACAGATCATTAGAAGTATTCAATAAATATAACATTTGTGATCGTAATAGAGCACAATACCTGTATATCATCAAAATCTATGAATCTTTGTTAATGAAAATCGATTAATTAATGTCTTTACGTGTCTTTACATTCACCATCTTCTACTGCAGCCGTTACTGGAACCGTTATGCGCGTTCACATATAGAACGCATTTAAACCGCATCAGAACGAGGCTCACGTGACCTCTAAGCGCACGTGAGCTGTTGTGATCAGTACAGTTTGTTTACAGTCACCTTGTAAAATTGCTTCAGAACAAATTTTGGTGTATTGTATACATGGTATATTAAAAAGAAAAACATTTTAGAGTTAATAGGCTTTGGGTTTTAATCATTAGACTTCCATTCCATTCTGAAACTCTTATTTTGCACAGTTCGTTTACATTTATCCTCTAAAATTGCTTTTGTTTGAAAAATATTTTGAACTGTCATGGAATATTTAGGAAAAAAAATATTATGGAATGAATAGGCTTCGTGTTTCTATTAATTCGATCATTTCCATTCCATTATGAAACTCTTATTTTGCGTTCTTATTGGAATGTAGTAGGTAATGCAGCTCACTGGTCACCAACATACCTAGAGATTAATTATCCAAATGCAACGTAACGACAGATTTTGAAAAAAAAAAAAAAACCTAATATTCCAGTCAATTATATGATCAAAAATAAATAACTAATATTTCATATCACGGTCGAGCGGCGCGTATCAGTGACGTCATTACACGTCGCCGAATGTGCGGTTCTGGCTAGCGTAGCGAACGCCAACAGCTCGTTGTTTCGAGGCACCTATAAAGATTTTTTGGTGTTTAATTTCAAGTATATTTTATCAAAGCAACAGGAATGTCTCTGGAGACTGTCCCGAAAGATCTGCGTCATTTGAGAGCGTGTCTGCTGTGCTCGCTTGTCAAGGTAACGTAAACAACAGATGCTTCCATCATTGATATATTTACATATTTAGATACTCAGAGCAGATGAATATAGCACAATATTACGTTGGCATACAACTCTATAGACAGGCTTTCTCAATCGTATCACGATAATAATGTTTTTGGACATAGAAATACCATGTTATGAATATAACAATGATTCAATACCAATACGTGTGTGTGTTTACACACACATCCATGTGAAAACATCATTCAGCTTCTTACAGTTATACAGTGTACTTCATATTATTAGATGCAGTCGTAGGCATTACAGTAACAACCCTTATAAAACTGTAAAGCATAGTTTGTTTACTGTGGTAAATATTTGCAAGGGAATATACTTGGAAATCTATTTGACTGATATCATCTCTCCTCTTCTCTGGTTTCAGACCATTGATCAGTTCGAGTACGACGGATGTGACAACTGTGAATCATACCTGCAGATGAAGGGCAATCGAGAGATGGTTTATGAATGCACAAGCTCTTCTTTTGATGGGTGTGCAATGATATTTCTTACAGTTAAAGAGAGAATTCACTCCATAATAAACCAGGTCATAATTTACTCTCCCTTGTGTTGGTCTAAACATGTATGGCTTGCTTGCTTTCTTCCAAAGACCAAAAACAGAGATACTTGGCAGAGCTGTTCTTCACACTTAAAAAGCACCATTACAGTAATCCATATAGCGTAGGAAAGAGAATTACACTGGTTTGCCAAGTTAATTTGCATTTTGAGGCAACTATTCCTTTAAAGCACACACACACATGTATGTTGGATTTCATTTGAGCTCTAATGTGTGATGTGTCTTCATTGTAGAGTTATTGCTATGATGAGCCCAGAGGACAGTTGGGTGGCAAAATGGCAAAGAATCGGTGAGTATTTGAGTGCACTTTACCTGTGAGGTGTTCAGGAGGAGTTACTTTGCTTCACGCATTACTGTCTTTACATTTATTTATATAACACCTTTACACAATACAGATAGTTTCAAAGCCGCTTCACGTTAATAAACTGGAAAATAAGTGTTAATGTTACATCAATTATGAAACAACTTCAAGTTCAGCGTGGATGTCTTTCTCAGGTAACTTCAAGCCAGGCGTGTATGCAGTAACGGTAACGGGTCGGTTACCTCCAGGTCAGTGTTCAGCAGAATGGCTCTCTCATGACTGTAAATGAAGGATGTTGTGTATTTTCTGAGGCTGATTTTGTGTTTTGTGTCTCAGGTGTGGTGCGAGAGCTGAAGAGCAGAGGCGTCATCTACAGATCCAGAGACACGGCTGTTAAAACATGAAAACATCCGTTTATGGATCACATGTTTAGTGACTGCTGTTCTGTTAGTGTCTGTTATTGCATTTAATGTCTTATGATTTTCTTTTTTTATTTGACACTTTTTGGATCGATAATGGTTTGATTATGGATAAATGACTGATTTGATTATTCCATGTTAATGATTTAAACATGAATACAAATTTTATAAACTGCTCAGCCTGTTTTTTTATATGGTCAGTAGAATTTCTACAGTTAAAAAGGTCTTACAAAGACTTATTTCACCCTTCCACAAATGAAGGCCTTTTTAAAATATATTAAATCAGAGCAGAAAGTCTTAAATTCATAAAGTCATGGCATTAAATGTTGCATGCACTGCGAAAATGAATATCTTCCATAGTATTTCTGTTTGTTTTCTGATACAAATATCTAAACATCCTTAAATCAAAATATATTACTTGTGAAAGAAAACAAAGATATGAATTCTTGTGAATTTTAGTGAGTTTATGCCTAAAACAAAAACAAATATCTGTAAGTTGAACTAAGATTTTTCTGACTCCACTGGCAGATATTTGTTATTATAATCATAAACACTTCATTTTGATCAATTTCTCAGTAAACAAGACTTGTCAATTTGCTTTTCAAGCAAATGTATCTTGATTTATGAATCTTTAGACATTTACACTGGAAAATAAGACAAACTTTTTTGGTAGTGTAATCAGAAGTTACAGTAAACGTTATTTCCGTATTCTAGTGTTTGGAAGCAGAATTATTCAAACCTTAAGCTGATGTTATTGTAAAAGATTTAAAAAGTATTGGCGATTGTATTTTAACGCTTTTCAGTGTTGCTAATATAACTCATTGTGTTTCTAAGACATTTACATTTAGAGAACATATTGATATATTTTGTTCCCGTCAATTTATTCCCTAAATTTTCTTGACTTGGTCTTCTAAAGTCTTAAATGTACTTTTATAAAACCAGCAGAAACCCTGTGTAATTGTGAGCCGACACCATGAGAGAGCGCTGTCGCTACTCAAACTCCTGCTGACAAGAGTCTCATCATCAGACGTGGACCTCAGAGCTCAGATTCATTAATGGGGTTCACTAGGACCCTAAACACCCCACACTAAACTAATACTTGTAACTCATCCAAGCTGTTTATTCCACGGACATGATGCACTGTTTATTAGGAAAAGTGAACATTTTCTGGACTTGGAGGATGATACAATACCTATTATACATTTGACTGAAATATTATACTACTGACATATAGTATAACTTTCCCCCAAACACTGGATAATGTTTGTACTTTTTCGGTATTTTATTCCTACACTTGTGGTATTCCTGGTCAAAAATGTCCAGCCTGCAAAAAATAAAATAAAAAATGTTATGCTGCATTATTACCAAATACTGGATTCAATGGTTTTATCAGCTTGTTTTCTTTCAGGTATCACTGGTTGACAAAAGATTGAATTGAAGATTTGATGATAATAGAGCATTATGAGACTTGACATCAAATTAGGTACAGCACAGCAAGGGTTAAAGCTGATAAATGACTGAAATACTCCTCATGAACTGAGTAAATGTATGTGAACAAGATTAAGTAGATCTGAATAACTAAACATTTACTCTCATTATACAGACCGTTTCAAAGCATGCTGGGAAGTTCAGATTTTCCCCTCTTTGCATGCAATTGATAATTGTGTCCAAAATTAAGAATACTGATTTGGAATGAGTAAAGCTTAAATATAATTTCTCCATTTTCAAATTTTTAGATTGAAATGTAACAAAAATATGTATATCCCCTATAATAATAATAGATATATGTGAAAGATATAATTATATAATATACACTGCCACTCAAAAGTTTGGGATCAGTAAGATTTTTAATGTTTTTTAAAAAAGTTTCTTTTGCTCATCAAGGCTGTATCTATTTGATCAAAAATACAGAAAAAAAAAACTGTTATTTTGTGAAATATTATTGCAATTTAAAATAATAGTTTTCTATTTTAATATACTTTAAAATCTAATTTATTCCTGTGATCAAAGCTGAATTTTCAGCATCATTACTCCGGTCTTCAGTGTCACATGATCCTTCAGAAATCATTCTAATATGCTGATTTATAATCAATGTTGGAAACCGTTGTGCTGCTTCAAATTTTTGGGGGGACCTGTGATATTTTTTTTAAGATTCTCTGATTAATAAAAAGTTAAAAAGCAGATGAGCAGAAGAAACTTCTTTAAAAAACATTAAAAATCTTACTAATCCCAAACTTTTGAGCGGCAGTGTATATTATTTAAACAGAATGAAGTTTTGGATTTTGTTAGGCATTTATTTTGGCAGGTCCAACTGAAAAAAAAAAAAAAAAAAAAATCACACAAGTGATATTCAGAGATTTTAAGGTAGTATAGTTATTTATTACTGTGATATTTACATAGCCACTGAATATTTTTTTAGTGCAAGCAGATGGGACATGAGTGCTTGTTTATTAAGACATAAATGTATTGTTGTGTCTGTAGGAAATAGTCATGTAATGCCACAAAGTGTCACACTGTTTATCATTTGCATCATAAACACCGCAACTAACCTTTGACGAATATGAGCTTTTTGAAAGTTTCTTTTTTTGACATCAATGTGGGAAGCGTGCCGGGTGGGCCTGATTTTTCCATGTTTGAAAAACACACTTTACATCTCCACCTCTGTCACGTTTCAGAGGGAAACATCACCTCCTTCACACGAGCAAACAACAGTTATTGACTGACTCACAAACCAGACCTCAGAGTCATTTCAGTCGTTTCACTGCAGCAGCAGCACGCTGTCTGAGAAATGCTGCACTCACAAACTTCTTACCAGAAGTATTTTTCATGGTACATTTCTTGATGTTAACCACACACACACACACACACACACACACACACACACACACACTTAAGACAAAATGTCTGAATGTTACTGCATTAGATCACAAAATATCAAACCAAGACAACATAAGCACACGGTTCAAACAAACCATTAACAAGAGAGGTGAAACCATAACTTCAGTGTTTGAGTGATATTTTTGATCTCTAGTCTAGTGTGATTGCAGTAAACAAACATCACTGTACATGTGACACTAGCAGCAGACAGGAAGTGGTTTGTTTAAACTGAATAAAAATTCTAATTGTAGCTTCAGATGTAACATGCTTGAGACCGACAGCAGTTTGAAAATGGACTAAATGTCAATTTGAATGTCACCTACTAAACATGAGGCATGAACCTTGGCGAGTGTGACTGTAGCTGGGCCTGAATGAATCATAGTAATTCTATAAGTGATCGGGATCCGTACAGGTTTGACACACAGCCAGTCACAAATCTGCGTCACTGCGCTTATCGTGATGTATGATCAAGGTCATTATGAACTGACATGCAAAGCTGAATCAGAAATTGCGTTCGTTTTGAGAGTGATCTTACTAATGTGCCTTATGATTACAGAACTCATTTACATAGATGTAGGTTTGAGTGCAAAACATCTGTGTGAATTATATACAAGATATTATATATACACATACAATTTTTTATTTAGGTAGTATATATATATATACATATATATATATATATATATATGAAGAGTTTATTTGCAAAAACAGATAACTCCATTTTTTTAACATTTTCAAAAATCATGTTTTTATTGTGTTTTATTGTGTTAGTTAGCTGTTTTTTTTAAGTTATTTTTAACCTAGTCAAAATAACCCAACTGCAGTTTGATTGAGATTAATTGAAATGCACAATGAAAAAACACGATTTCTGAGAATTGTTAAAAACAGTTATCTGTTTTTGCAAAGTAACTCTTCATATATATATATATATATATATATATATATATATGTGTGTGTATGTATGTATATGTGTATGTATGTGTATGTATGTGTGTGTGTGTGTGTGTGTGTGTGTGTGTGAGAGAGAGAGAGAGACCATGGACAACAAAACCAGTCATGAGGGTCAATTTTGTTAGGACAATATTTGGCCGAGATACAACTATTTGAAAATCTGGAATCTGAGGGTGCAAAAAAATCTAAATATTGAGAAAATCACCTTTAAAGCTGTCCAAATGAAGTCCTTAACAATGCATATTACTGATCAAAAATTAAAGGGTTACTCCTCCTCAAAATGTAAATTTTGTCACTAATCACTTACCCCCATGTCGTTCCAAACCCGTAAAAGCTTCGTTCATCTTCGGAACACAATTTAAGATATTTTGGATGAAAACCGGGAGGCTTGTGACTGTCCCATTGACTGCCATTGACTTGGAGGCCCAGAAAAGTATGAAAAGCATCATCAAAATAGCCCATCTGCCATCAGTGGTTCAACCGTAACCTTATGAAGCTACGAGAACACTTTTTGTATGCAAAGACGACAAAAATAACGACTTTATTCAACAATTCATCTCCTCTGCATCACTGTAGCGCTATTTTGGAGAATATCTTTATTTTTGTTTTCTTTGCATACAAAAAGTATTCTCGTAGCTTTGTAAAATTACGGTTGAACCACTGATGGCAGACGGACTATTTTGACGATCACAACAGTCACAAGCCTCCCGGTTTTCATCCAAAATATCTTAAATTGTGTTCCAAAGACGAACGAAGCTTTTATGGGTTTGGAACGACATGGGGGTAAGTGATTGATGACAAAATTTTCATTTTGGGGTGGAGTAACCCTTTAAGTTTTGATATATTTACAGTAGGAAATTTACAAAATATCTTCATGGAACATGATCTTTACTTAATTTCCTAATGAGTTTTGGCATAAAAGAAAAATAGATAATTTTGACACATGCAATGCATTTTTGGCTATTGCTACAAATATACCCGTGCTACTTATGACTGCTTTTGTGGTGCAGGGTCACATATATATAACAAAATAATTTGCAATTGTCTTGTTTTTTAGTCTGAATATTACAAAATAATTTGCAAATGTCTTGTTTTTAGCACGAATACTGCAAAATAATTTAATATTATAATATAATAATAAATAAAGTTAAAATATATTCATTCACCCATATAAACAATATAGCAAACAAGCTGTTTTTTTTATGCTGTTGCACCCATCAAATCTGATCTCATGTCAGTGAGTTATGATGAGGTTCATCACCTATACAAATGAAGAAGAGAAAGTTACTTAAAATGTAGTAAATGAAACTTAAGAGTGAAAGTACAACTTCTCATTAGAACACAGACAGAAATAACTTCAGTGCTCTGAAGAGAAATGACAGACTGAAATCATGCAAAATAAATGAATGAATGAATTAAAAACAAAAATCATTACAGATGCTTCAAATCAATGTTTTGGGTTCTTTACAACACTAAAGCAAATGCTTTTCAGAAGAACTAGTTGAAAATTATTTATAGAATTTATGAAGGTTCTTATATTAGAAACGCTTTTGGATTTTAAGATCTCGTTTAGATTTGGGCGCGAAAGCAGGTGATCTCCCCTCTCCTCCTCAGTTTTGAATTCTGTTGGGTTTAACCACAGATACATAACAGCGGCTCACAATGTAGGCTGTATTTGTGCACTTCAAAGTGTTTCAGGTTTGCACCCGAGTTTACACCCTAAAACATGGTGCAAAAACACACCCACTCAGTAACAGATCCAGTTCAAAACCAGCAAGTCAGCATACGACCGAAAACCATTTACATACAGCTCACGTATGTTACAAAATCCTAATTATGCTGACTGAATTCTGGCTTAAATATATAATTCTATAATGCACTTGTCTTCATGGTCGCATGCTCTTATTTTTATGGGCACATAAAATCTAGTTACGAGCTACTAGAACTTGTTTTTATCATTTAAAAGCTAACTGAAACTAGCTCAAGCATGAAAATTCTCATGATACACTAAAATGAGTTTAAAAACAAAGCTGAGTTTGTAAGCTTGATTGATAATCAAATGAAAGAGATTTGAAGCTCAGATCCACATCAGCTTCCTGTTTCAAGATCAACCGTTGAGTCTCATGAGTCTCGTCAAACTCAGATTGACCTGATTAAAAGCACGACTCACTTTCTACTGTACAAAAAGTACCAAAACCTTCACGTGTTTAAATATTTAACCCTCAGTGCTGTTCAGTCATTTTTGATCTCTTTTTTTTTTTTTACTTCATTGGAATGTTAGGAAACCTGGTAAAGGTTTTGGCACTTGCTATACACATAAAAATAATGGACATATTAAAAATATGTACTCCTCGCGGTCTAAAATGACCACACTGAAAATGAAAGGGAACGAATTTCATCTAGTGGAACCTTTTGGTACTGCGCCCAAACAAAATCAGACTTTTTTTGTGATATCAACTTCATATTTGAAGCACAACTTGTTTAGATTTATGTTTTTGATTTTCATGCAGTTTTATAGTAAAATGTTATGGAAAATACATTCAATTCAAGTTATATGTATAGCGCTTTTCATGATGCAAATCCTTGCAAAGCAGCTTTACAGAAAATTAAAGTTTCTACATTATATTTAGTAGTAGCTTAGTGGTGACTATCTCAAGTTGATGTCCATATGGCAGAAATATACGGTAAAAATCAAGTTAGTTAATGTCATGTAATCAAACAGACGGTGAACACTATTAACAGCAACGATTATATGTTTCGATCAAACTTATAGCAAAATTTGGTAGTTTTGTATGTTGTCTGACATAAAGCGCATTAATGCAGACCATTCATATTTTCAGTTTAACAAGTTAAAAAAATATTTAACGCAGGGGCAGAGCTAGGGTTTGCCAACCCACTCACAACTGCTGTTTTGGTCTCTTTTTATTCTTGACAAGAATTGCATTTATTTAGATGTAGAATGTCTTTAGGTCCACATCAGACACGCACTTCAGTAGCCTGTATCATTTCATATCAAAAGAAACTACGAGCATGCAATGTCGTAGTTATGTCGTCAGTTAAGTCATGAAGTTACCAAAAAGGCAATTAAAGCTGCCTTAAAACTCTGCATGCATGCAGTATTTGTTATATATGACTTATTTAAGAACATGTCTCTGAAATGGTTTTCAAAACTGTCCTGGAGCAGCCCAGCACTGTCTCCCTCAAAAACACACACACTCGATTCAAATCGTCAGCTCATTAGTAGAGACTTTAAGACCTTAAGTGGGTCAGAAAAGGTAAAGGGAGTTGAGAGAAAATACCATGTGTGTCAGATCTGTGTCATGTTCAGCAGAGGCAGCTCTTAAAAAAATAGCAGGGAAATAACCTAATAACCCAGCTGCTGTGATGCCTGTTCATCAAAGAACAAAAGGGGAAATCAATAACTTTTGTAGCTTTAAGGATTCATCTGTATTTATTTTAGAATTTAGTGTTTGATAACTTTATTCAATTTCTGCATATTTACTACTTGCTGAAGGGCAGGTAGCATGAAATATGTCATTATAATGGGTTGAAGATTGTTTAAAGTTCACTTAAATTACAAGAAGTAATTTTTTTTAAGTTAATAATAAATGTTAAAATTGATAGCTCTCAATTATACTGTAATGCTAAATGGCTATAGTCAATGGTTGAACATTAGGGGGAAAAAGCAATTTTATAGTGACATCAGTAGTGTTGGTATCAGTGATACTGGCCTTCAGTCATAAAAAAAGATGCCATTAAACAAATATTAAAATACTGTCTTTGTACATTAATTTGAAGATTGAATGTGAAATTATTGCAATATAAAAGTATATTTTAAAACTTTAATGTTAAGTGGGATTAATCGCGATTAATTTCAGAAAAAAACGTGCAAATAGTTAGTTATTTTTTAAATTGATTGACAGCACTAATTAATAATAAAGTATACTATGTACTAGTCTCATGTAGCCAGACCTTCAGACTGACGGTAGCTTTGGCAGCTTTCACTGGCCAAGGCCCGCCCATGAGGCCTTTTGACCGACATGTCAAACAACCAATCACAGTTCGTTTCGTTCAGCGTCACGTTTCGGGGCGTGGAAATCTCGCCACAATAACAGACTCTCTGACGTATTTTTAAAGATTTTATGCTGCGAACTTTAAATATTTCACATACTTTTGATCGTGATAAGCGCTCGTTGTCACAGTTGTAAACACGACAGCTTTCTTCTTTCGTGAGGGGGTTTGGCACCACAGCAGCTTTGTTTCCAGGCGGAACGTTAAAGAACGCGACACACAAGTCTCCCGGAAATCCTGTATAATTCAACCAATCCGATGACGACTTC